>CM051238.1:992159-1154659 GCA_027917425.1 Gastrophryne carolinensis | reverse complement strand
CCCATAATTACAGTGTGACCCCCTGTGTGACCTCTAATTACAGTGTGATCCCCTGTGTGACCTCTAATTACAGTGTGACCCCCTGTGTGACCTCTAATTACAGTGTGACCCCCTGTGTGACCTCTAATTACAGTGTGACCCCCTGTATGATCCTTTACAGTATCTAACCCCTTCTTACATTGTGACTCCCCAGTGTTTTACCCCTTCCAGTATGGACCCTCTATCTGACCCCTTCTTACACTATTAACCCCCTGCCTGACCCCTTCTTACATTGTGACCCACCTGTGTGACCCTTGTTACAGCGTGCCCACAATGTGTGATCCTTTCTTAAAGTGTGAGCCCCCTGTGTGACCCCCTTCTTACAGTGTGACCCCCTTTGTGACCCTTTTTACAGTGTGACCCCTCATTGTGACCCTTCTTACAGTGTGACCCCCCATGTGACCCCTTCTTACAGCGTGACCCCCTCTTACAGTGTGACCCCCCTATGTGACCCCTTCTTACAGTGTGACCCCCCTATGTGACTCCTTCTTACAGTGTGACCCCCCATGTGACCCTTTCTTACAGTGTGACCCCCTATGTGACCCCTTCTTACAGTGTGACCCCCCTATGTGACCCTTTCTTACAGTGTGACCCCCTGTGTGACCCCTTATTACAGTGTGACCCCCTGTTTGCCCCCTAATTACAGTGTGACCCCCTGTGTGACCCCTTCTTACAGTGTGACCCTCTGTGTGACCCCTAATTATAGTGTGACCCCCTGTGTGACCCTAAATTACAGTGTGACCCCCTGTGTGACCCCTAATTACAGTGTGACCCCAAATTACAGTGTGACCCCTTCTTACAGTGTGACCCCCCTGTTTGACCCTTAATTACAGTGTGACCCCCTGTGTGACCCCTTCTTACAGTGTGACCCTTAATTACAGTGTGACCCCTAATTATAGTGTGCCCCCTGTGTGACCCCTAATTACAGTGTGACCCCCTGTGTGACCCCTTCTTACAGTGTGACCCCCTGTGTGACCCTTAATTACAGTGTGACCCCTAATTACAGTGTGACCCCCTGTGTGACCCCTAATTACAGTGTGACCCCTAATTATAGTGTGACCCCCTGTGTGACCCCTAATTACAGTGTGACCCCCTGTGTGACCCCTAATTACAGTGTGACCCCCTGTGTGACCCCTAATTACAGTGTGACCCCCTGTGTGACCCCTAATTATAGTGTGACCCCCTGTGACCCCTAATTACAGTGTGACCCCCTGTGTGACCCCTAATTACAGTGTGACCCCCTGTGTGACCCCTAATTACAGTGTGACCCCCTGTGTGACCCCTAATTATAGTGTGACCCCCTGTGTGACCCCTTCTTACAGTGTGACCCCAAATTACAGTGTGACCCCTTCTTACAGTGAGACCCCCTGTGTGACCCCTAATTACAGTGTGACCCCCTGTGTGACCCCTAATTACAGTGTGACCCCCTGTGTGACCCCTTCTTACAGTGTGACCCCAAATTACAGTGTGACCCCTTCTTACAGTGTGACCCCCCTGTGTGACCCTTAATTACAGTGTGACCCCCTGTGTGACCCCTTCTTACAGTGTGACCCCCCGTTTGCCCCCTAATTACAGTGTCACCCCCTGTGTGACCCCTTCTTACAGTGTGACCCCCTGTGTGACCCTTAATTACAGTGTGACCCCTAATTATAGTGTGACCCCTAATTATAGTGTGACCCCCTGTGTGACCCCTAATTATAGTGTGACCCCCTGTGTGACCCTAAATTACAGTGTGACCCCCTGTGTGACCCCTAATTACAGTGTGACCCCCTGTGTGACCCCTAATTACAGTGTGACCCCTTCTTACAGTGTGACCCCTTCTTACAGTGTGACCCCTTCTTACAGTGTGACCCCCCTCTGTGACCCTTAATTACAGTGTGACCCCCTGTGTGACCCCTTCTTACAGTGTGACCCCCTGTGTGACCCTTAATTACAGTATGACCCCCTGTGTGACCCCTAATTACAGTGTGACCCCCTGTGTGACCCCTTCTTACAGTGACCCCCCATGTGTGACCCTTAATTACAGTATGACCCCTAATTACAGTGTGACCCCCTGTGTGACCCCTAATTAAAGTGTGACCCCCTGTGTGACCTCTAATTACAGTGTGACCCCCTGTGTGACCTCTAATTACAGTGTGATCCCCTAAGTGACCCCTCATTTAAGTGTGATTCCCTGTGTGACCTCTAATTACAGTGTGACCCCCTGTGTGACCTCTAATTACAGTGTGACCCCCTGTATGACCTCTAATTACAGTGTGACCCCCTGTGTGACCTCTAATTACAGTGTGACCCCCTGTATGACCTCTAATTACAGTGTGACCCCCTCTATGACCTCTAATTACAGTGTGACCCCCTGTATGATCCTTTACAGTATCTAACCCCTTCTTACATTGTTACTCCCCAGTGTTTTACCCCTTCCAGTATGGACCCTCTATCTGACCCCTTCTTACACTATTAACCCCCTGCCTGACCCCTTCTTACATTGTGACCCACCTGTGTGACCCTTGTTACAGCGTGCCCACAATGTGTGATCCTTTCTTAAAGTGTGAGCCCCCTGTGTGACCCCCTTCTTACAGTGTGACCCTTTTTACAGTGTGACCCCTCATTGTGACCCCTTCTTACAGTGTGACCCCCCTATGTGACCCTTTCTTACAGTGTGACCCCCTATGTGACCACTTCTTACAGTGTGACCCCCCCTATGAGACCCCTTCTTACAGTGTGACCCCCCCTATGAGACCCCTTCTTACAGTGTGACCCCCTATGTTACCACTTCTTACAGTGTGATCCATCTGTGTGACCCCTTCTTACAGTGTGATCCTCCCATGTGACCCCATTCTTACAGTGTGACCCCTTCTTACAGTGTGACCCCCCTATGTGACTCCTTCTTACAGTGTGACCCTCCCATGTGCCCCCATTCTTACAGTGTAACCCCTTTTTACAGAATGACCCCCCTATGTGACCCCTTTTACAGTGTGACCCCCCCTATGTGACCCCTTTTTACAGTGTGACCCCCCTATGTGACCCCTTCTTACAGTGGGACCCCATGTGACCCCTTCTTACAGTGTGACCCCCCTATGTGACCCCTTTTACAGTGTGACCCCCCTATGTGACCCCTTTTTACAGTGTGACCCCCCCTATGTGACCCCTTCTTACAGTGGGACCCCATGTGACCCCTTCTTACAGTGTAACCCCCCTATGTGACCCCTTTTTACAGTGTGACCCCCCTATGTGACCCCTTTTTACAGTGTGACCCCCCTATGTGACCCCTTCTTACAGTGGGACCCCATGTGACCCCTTCTTACAGTGTGACCCCCCTATGTGACCCCTTCTTACAGTGTGACCCCCCCTATGTGACCCCTTCTTACAGTGTGACCCCCCTCTGTGACCCCTTCTTACAGTGTGACCCCATGTGACCCCTTCTTACAGTGTGACCTCCCTATGTGACCCCTTGTTACAGTGTGACCCCCCTATGTGACCCCTTCTTACAGTGTGACCCCCCCTATGTGACCCTTTCTTACAGTGTGACCCCTCTGTGTGACCCCCTTCTTACAGTGTGACCCCCTTTGTGACCCTTTTTACAGTGTGACCCCTCATTGTGACCCCTTCTTACAGTGTGACCCCCATGTGACCCCTTCTTACAGTGTGACCCCCCCTATGTGACCCCTTCTTACAATGTGACCCCCCTATGTGACTCTTTCTTACAGTGTGACCCCCTATGTGACTCTTTCTTACAGTGTGACCCCCCTATGTGACCCTTTCTTACAGTGTGACCCCTTTTACAGTGTGACCCCCCTTTGTGACCCCTTCTTAAAGTGTGACCCCCTTTGTGACCCTTTTTACAGTGTGACCCCTCATTGTGACCCCTTCTTACAGTGTGACCCCCCATGTGACCCCTTCTTAGAGTGTGACCCCCCTATGTGACCCCTACTTACAGTGTGACCCCCCTATGTGACCCTTTCTTACAGTTTAACCCCCCTATGTGACCCCTTCTTAGAGTGTGACCCCCTATGTGACCCTTTCTTACAGTGTGACCCCCCTATGTGACCCCTTCTTACAGTGTGACCCCCTATGTGACCCCTTCTTACAGTGTGACCCCCCTTGTGACCCCTTCTTACAGTGTGACCCCCCTATGTGACCACTTCTTACAGTGTGATCCATCTGTGTGACCCCTTCTTACAGTGTGACCCCCTATGTGACCCCTTCTTACAGTGTGACCCTCCCATGTGACTCCATTCTTACGGTGTGACCCCTTCTTACAGTGTGACCCTCCCATGTGACCCCATTCTTACAGTGTGACCCATTCTTACCGTGTGACCCCCCTATGTGACCCCTTTTACAGTGTAACCCCCCTATGTGACCCCTTCTTACAGTGTGACCCCCCTATGTGACCCCTTCTTACAGTGTGACCCCCTATGTGACCCCTTCTTACAGTGTGACCCACCATGTGACCCCTTCTTACAGTGTGACCCCCTATGTGACCAGTTCTTACAGTGTGATCCATCTATGTGACCCCTTCTTACAGTGTGACCCTCCCATGTGACTCCATTCTTACGGTGTGACCCCTTCTTACAGTGTGACCCTCCCATGTGACCCCATTCTTACAGTGTGACCCATTCTTACCGTGTGACCCCCCTATGTGATCCCTTTTACAGTGTGACCCCCCTTTGTGACCCCTTCTTAAAGTGTGACCCCCTTTGTGACCCTTTTTACAGTGTGACCCCTCATTGTGACCCCTTCTTACAGTGTGACCCCCCTATGTGACCCCTACTTACAGTGTGACCCCCCTATGTGACCCTTTCTTACAGTGTGACCCCCCCTATGTGACCCCTACTTACAGTGTGACCCCCCTATGTGACCCTTTCTTACAGTGTGACCCCCCTATGTGACCCTTTCTTACAGTGTGACCCACTTTGTGTGGCTCCTTATTACTCACCTGAGCAATATGAAATATCCCGGGGTCCCTGTGAGCGACAGTGTGAACGATGTGACCACAGACATCACCACAAAGGACAGGAACCTCCTGGAGCAGCTTCTTCCCCTGGAACAAGGACCAGCTACAGCCGAGTGTCCCCGGGACCCCGACCACGACACGCAACTGCACCTGTCATACACCTGTAACACGGCACAGGATAATAACATGCGTAACATGCAGATCTGCAGCAATAAATGATTCATTTGTCTATTCAAAGTGTTTCTATTGTTGTAACTGTTACAATATATCTCCTATCCATCCCTCAATGAGGGGCGTGGCTTCATCCACCATTCAATGAGGGGGCGTGGCTTCACCCACCCCTCAATGAGGGGGCGTGGCTTCATCTATCACTCAATGAGGGGCGTGGCTTCATCCATCCCTCAATGAGGGGGCATGGCTTCATCCATCCCTCAATGAGGGGGCGTGGCTTCATCCATCCCTCAATGAGGGGCGTGGCTTCATCTATCCCTCAATGAGGGGCGTGGCTTCATACATCCCTCAATGGGGGGCGTGGCTTCATCCATCCCTCAATGAGGGGGCGTGGCTTCATCCATCCCTCAATGGGGGGCGTAGCTTCATCCATCCCTCAATGGGGGCGTGGCTTCATCCATCCCTCAATGAGGGGTGTGGCTTCATCCATACCTCAATGAGGGGCGTGGCTTCATCCATCCCTCAATGGGGGCGTGGCTTCACCCATCACTCAATGAGGGGCGTGGCTTCATCCATCCCTCAATGAGGGGCGTGGCTTCATCCATCCCTCAATGAGGGGCGTGGCTTCATCCATCCCTCAATGAGGGTCGTGGCTTATTTTACAAATTGTCCCTCTTCCCCACCCTAAAAAGTTGGGAGGTATGTTATTATTTTTATATTATTGTATAATAATACAATAAGGGTGATTCAGAGCCTCATTCTCGCCCATTTTTCCCATGAGAATTTTCCATTCCCGTACGTTTCGTCCAAGCCCTTTTTGGGTGATTGCATTTTTTTTTTTTTTTTTTTCATTTGTTGCCGTTTTTCGTTTGGAGACAAAAATTCGAACTGAAAAATCCCACAAAATGTACAAATTCATATGAGTTGGGGTCTTATTTTTGCGGGAAAAACGGGGAGAAAATGAATTTTTCTGGCCAGCCATTCACACCAGCGAAAGAGCGCGGCCGGCTTACAGTTGTTCTGGCAAACTTGCTCATGCCGCCCAAGATGACATGATTGTTAACATTTCAAAATACACTTGCCATTACTATTTTATTTATTTTTTTTCCATAGATACAATTTTTATCTAACGAAAAAATGTTTGGCCGAATTTTTTGATTTATTTTTTGGTCCCTTTTCCGCAGGCCAAAAACATAAAGGCTCGTCTTGAACGAAAGCTTATGCCAAGCGTTCACACGATCAATCTAATCTCGCAGACGGCTTTGAATCACACAGGAATTCCCTATCTGCACGTTTGCTTTCGCTCTAAAATGAGCCTTTACGTCGAGGCTCTGAATCAGCCATAATGTATCACAGCAGGGACACTCTTGTTACACTTGTACCATCAGCCACAGAGAGACACAGCACGGAGTTGGCTGTTACAATGTGATACACAGCATGGAGTTGGCTGTTACAATGTGATACACAGCATGGAGTTGGCTGTTACAATGTGATACACAGCATGGAGTTGGCTGTTAGAATGTGAGACACAGCATGGAGTTGGCTGTTACAATGTGAGACACAGCATGGAGTTGGCTGTTACAATGTGAGACACAGCATGGAGTTGGCTGTTACAATGTGAAACACAGCATGGAGTTGGCTGTTACAATGTGAGACATAGCACGGAGTTGGCTGTTACAATGTGATACACAGCATGGAGTTGGCTGTTAGAATGTGAGACACAGCATGGAGTTGGCTGTTACAATGTGATACACAGCATGGAGTTGGCTGTTACAATGTGATACACAGCATGGAGTTGGCTGTTACAATGTGACACACAGCATGGAGTTTGCTGTTAGAATGTGAGACACAGCATGGAGTTGGCTGTTACAATGTGATACACAGCATGGAGTTGGCTGTTACAATGTGATACACAGCATGGAGTTGGCTGTTAGAATGTGAGACACAGCATGGAGTTGGCTGTTACAATGTGAGACACAGCATGGAGTTGGCTGTTACAATGTGATACACAGCACGGAGTTGGCTGTTACAATGTGAAACACAGCATGGAGTTGGCTGTTACAATGTGAAACACAGCACAGAGTTGGCTGTTACAATGTGAGACACAGCTTGGAGTTGGCTGTTACAATGTGATACACAGCACGGAGTTGGCTGTTACAATGTGATACACAGCATGGAGTTGGCTGTTACAATGTGAGACACAGCATGGAGTTGGCTGTTACAATGTGATACACAGCACGGAGTTGGCTGTTACAATGTGAAACACAGCATGGAGTTGGCTGTTACAATGTGAAACACAGCACGGAGTTGGCTGTTACAATGTGAGACACAGCTTGGAGTTGGCTGTTACAATGTGATACACAGCACGGAGTTGGCTGTTACAATGTGAGACACAGCATGGAGTTGGCTGTTACAATGTGATACACAGCACGGAGTTGGCTGTTACAATGTGAGACACAGCATGGAGTTGGCTGTTACAATGTGAGACACAGCATGGAGTTGGCTGTTAGAATGTGAGACACAGCATGGAGTTGGCTGTTACAATGTGATACACAGCATAGAGTTGGTTGTTAGAATGTGAGACACAGCATGGAGTTGGCTGTTACAATGTGAGACACAGCATGGAGTTGGCTGTTACAATGTGATACACAGCACGGAGTTGGCTGTTACAATGTGAAACACAGCATGGAGTTGGCTGTTACAATGTGAAACACAGCACGGAGTTGGCTGTTACAATGTGAGACACAGCTTGGAGTTGGCTGTTACAATGTGATACACAGCACGGAGTTGGCTGTTACAATGTGATACACAGCATGGAGTTGGCTGTTACAATGTGATACACAGCATGGAGTTGGCTGTTACAATGTGAGACACAGCATGGAGTTGGCTGTTACAATGTGAGACACAGCATGGAGTTGGCTGTTACAATGTGAGACACAGCATGGAGTTGGCTGTTACAATGTGAGACACAGCACGGAGTTGGCTGTTACAATGTGATACACAGCACGGAGTTGGCTGTTACAATGTGAAACACAGCATGGAGTTGGCTGTTACAATGTGAGACACAGCATGGAGTTGGCTGTTACAATGTGAGACACAGCATGGAGTTGGCTGTTACAATGTGAGACACAGCACGGAGTTGGCTGTTACAGTGGGAGACACAGCATGGAGTTGGCTGTTACAATGTGATACACAACATGGAGTTGGCTGTTACAATGTGATACACAACATGGAGTTGGCTGTTACAATGTAAGGCCATGTCAGAATTGGAGGAATCACTGATCTGTACACAAGAGAGGGAGGGATCGGGTTATACACCTGTAAGATGTCACAATGTGTATAAGGACAGGTAACACACAATTCATCTTCATTGCAACAAGGAGCAGAGTTGCTCCTTTATCTCAGGAGAATAACCTACAATAAATGATTTATTGTCTATATAAAGTGTTTCTATTGTTATAACTATTACAATGTATCTCCTATCCATCCCTCAATGAGGGGGCGTGGCTTCACCCATCCCTCAATGAGGGGGCGTGGCAATATCCATCCCTCAATGAGGGGGCGTGGCTTCAATCGTCCCTCAATGAGGGGGCGTGGCTTAACCCATCCCTCAATGAGGGGGCATGGCTTAACCCATCCCTCAATGAGGGGGTTGTAGTTTCATTTACATATTGTCCCTCTTTGAGGTGTAACATGCAGATCTGCAGCAATAAATAATTCATTTGTCTATTTAAAGTGTTTCTATTGTTGTAACTGTTACAATGTATCTCCTATACATCCCTCAATGAGGGGGCGTGGCTTCATACATTTCTCAACGAGGGGGCGTGGCTTCATCCATCCCTCAACGAGGGGGCGTGGCTTCATTTACATATTGACCCTCTTCCCCACCCTGAAAAGTTGGTAAGGTATACTATCATTATTATTATTATTATTATTATTATATTATTATTATATATTAATATTATATTACTATTGTATCATAATACAATAAGGGCGATTTAGAGCCTCATTCTCACCCATTTTTCCGATGAGAAATCCCATTTTTTGGCCTTTTCTTTTCCCCTTTATCTCAGGAGAACAGCCTACAACCATATAGTTAATGCTGGAGATAAATGTTGGGTTCTGAGGGGGAGAGGTTGTAAATGAAGGGGGTAGGTGCCACCTGGAGGCGTCTGCAGCAGCATTAACCCTAAATATGGCCCTGGATGGGGGGAGTGGGCATGGTAGGGCCACATGGTTGCACCAGTCCCAGCCGTGGTACACACAGGGGCAGGGGAGGCAGCTGCTATGGGGCCCGTGGTAGTTGGGGGCCCGGGGCAGGCTGACTCCCCATGTCTTGCATCACCAGCACAATGGGGCCAGAGAAGTAGATTCCGCAGGGGCGGAACAAAGATGCCAGTGCGCTGTTTCCTCAAGACACTTGGGGTATAGTGAAAGGGGTGGAGCTATAGAGTATAGAAATGCACCCATCCCCCGCCTAAATAGTAGGCTCAATATGATTGGTGCAAGGTGTCACTTTTTTTAATACATTCAGTCATTGGTGGCTCAGTGGCACCACGTGGGCATGGGCGTGGGTGGGGCCTCTGAGCCACCATTGATTAAATGTATTAAAAATAACAACATGATGGTCGCTGGGCCACCAATGAACTAATAGGGGAAAAAAATGGGTCCAGCGATCGCTGCCTCTTGTTACCTCTAGATGGTGCTGCATGAGGCGGCCCCCTCACCTGGCCTCATCTCACCTGGCCTCGCCTCACCTGGCCTCGCCTCACCTGGCCTCACCTCACCTGGCCTTACCTCACCTGGCCTTACCTCACCTGGCCTCACCTCACCTGGTCTCACCTCACCTGGCCTCACCTCACCTGGCCTCACCTCACCTGGTCTCACCTCACCTGGCCTTGCCTCACCTGGCCTCACCTCACCTGGCATCGCCTCACCTGGCCTCGCCTCGCCTCACCTGGCCTGACTTCACCTGGCCTCACTTCACCTGACCTCACTTCACCTGGCCTCGCTTCACCTGGCCTCACCTCACCTGGCATCACCTCACCTGGCCTCACCTCACCTGGCCTCACCTCACCTGGCCTCACCTCACCTGGTCTCACCTCACCTGGCCTCGCCTCACCTGGCCTCGCCTCACCTGGCCTCACCTCACCTGGCCTCACCTCACCTGGCCTCACCTCACCTGGCCTCACCTCACCTGGCCTCGCCTCACCTGGCCTCACTTCACCTGGCCTCACCTCACCTGGCCTCACCTCACCTGGCCTCACCTCACCTGGCCTCGCCTCACCTGGCATTGCCTCACCTGGCCTCACCTCACCTGGCCTCGCCTCACCTGGCCTCACTTCACCTGGCCTCGCCTCACCTGGCATCGCCTCACCTGGCATCGCCTCACCTGGCATCACCTCACCTGGTCTCACCTCACCTGGCCTCACCTCACCTGGCCTCACTTCTCCTGGCCTCGCCTCACCTGGCCTCATTACAGGTGCAACCTGTATAGAACACTCAAGAAACAAGGTGTAGACATCTTAGCTCCACCCATGAGGAGCCTACAGCTTTGTCACTCTCTGGGGCCTGCACACCCTGGCTAAATACTGACCCTACAGTCACCACACTACATACAAACAGAACTTCAAGGGCCGCACGTTGTTTCATGTGTCTGGTACATATATAATGGTGTCCCTGCTGCATTTCCCCTCTTTCCATGATTTGAGCAGGTGCTGCTGCTATTTCCTTGGTCCGGTAACTTTGTGCCGTGTCCTTTATATGTCTCTGGTTTATGCACATTGGTGCTTTGCGCTTTTTTGTATTCAGGATTTCAGGCATATGCACTATTGTATATATATATATAAATTGATAACTTGTTTACGGATTTATTAATTAATAGTCTGTAGTTTTTTATAATATTTAGTATCTTTATGGGATTGATAGCACAGTTCTGTGCACTAATCACTTTATTTGATCGAATTGTCTGTAGCAATATTTGGGTGGTTATAATATAATAATATCTATTCAGTTTACCCCCTTTGTTCTTACATATATTGTTGGGGGTCCCGTTCTTTATATATATTGTATAAGACTCCCAGATATATTTGTCTGTTTATACTTTGGCAGCACTGGATGGATTTGGGGACAATGTTTTTAACTTGTATAGTGTGATTGTTTTTTTGTGTGTGTGTTTGTCTTTTTGTACAATAAATTTATATATACTTATAAAAGTTAAAAAAAAGTTTTTTGCATTGCTAAATAATTTTTGGTGTTCCTTTTGTTTGGGTGGATGTGGATAAGTAATCCATGGTCCCTCTTGTTGTATAGTACAGATATAATTGGTATTGGGGGTGTGGCCAGATAACTTTCCATAATAGATTCTGGGATTTGTATGGACAACTTACCGCGGTCTGGCCACTCCCATTGGAGGAGCGGCACCCAGCGTGGCAGGCGGAGGAATAGGTGACGCCATTATCCCCGCACACCGGCTCCCAGGCCCCGCCCACACACTGGCATTGGCTGTTACATTCGGAGGCTGCGCTGCTATTGGAGGAGACCCTGGAGAGACAACATTGTATCAAAGAGTATCATTCAATGACATAATTTACATGTTCAGATCAGATCACATGACTCTGCAGAAGCAAAATATGCAGAGCGTGGCGGATAATGGTGGGTCACATGACGTGAAGTGCAAGGGGTAGGAGGTCACAGCCGCCATGTTGGTGCACCCAGATGAGAATCAGTGACGGGATTCTGTAGGTGCCCCGTTACCAGGGGTCAAAAATATGCCAAGGACTTTACTGGTCCCAGCCCATGAAGTGCTTAGCCCCGCCCACAAGGTACTTCTCACCTGGTTAAAGAATACATTCCACAGCTGAAGTATTATTGCAGGAACAGGTGATTGGTCAAAAATCAGCCCAGGATCTTACTGGTCTTGGCAGACCCACCACCCATGAATAGCTTAGCCCCGCCCATGAGGTACTTCTCACCTGGTTAAAGAATGCATTCCACTATCATTGCAGGAACAGATGATGGGTTAAACTTCAGCCCAGCATTTTACTGGTCTTGGCCGGCCCACCACCGGACCATGAAGTGCGTAGCCCCGCCCACGAGGTGCAGGCTACATCCAGCCCAGAGGGCCCAAAATCAGGGCGAGCCACTGGTAATTCTCTCTATTTGCCCTAGGGCCATTCCGCCCTTCCTGTCCCCCTCTCCTGAGTCTTACCCGTCATAGGGCACAGTAAGTCCGGCCACCGCCAGGCGCTGGCAGCCCATAGCCAACAGCGACATCACCATCAGGTAGCCAATCACGGCAGAGACCAGTAAAAGCTTCGCCGCTCCCACGATACAGATCCGGAATTTCTTCATCACCAGCCCCCCGGAGAAGATGCCGAGTGCCACCGCCGGGATGTTAATAAGACCTGGAGGAGAGAGAGGGGCAGAGTCAGTCCCGGTACCCACAGGTCTCCCAACACATTAGGGCTGATTCAAAGCCTCTTTCACATGCAATTTCCCATGTGTTTGTGTAAGTTTTGTGAGTTTTTCCAGGTCTTTTCGGGATTTACGTTACTTTTTCATGCGTATATGCGTTTACGTTAACGCGAATACGCACTTTCGATGGTCGTATATTTTGCGAAAAAAGTTCGCAATCTCGGGTAAGTTACGTTATTGTTTCGCATGTAGCACTGGTGCCTCCAGCTGCCGACGAACATCTCTATAGGTATGTGGTTTATCTGAACATCCTTACTTATATTTAAGCATTGTAGCACTGTAGCACTGTATCTTTTAATGTAGATGTAAATCAAACATTTTAATGTAGACCTTCATCAAGAATTATCAACTAATAATTATTTGTTTTAGTGCTATATCTAATTTATTAACACCCAATAACAAATAATAATGGTCCCTTAAGATTGCTTTACTTTTGCAAGAAAAAAAAAAAAAAAACAATGTAGAAATAATAGTAAATTGTTGAGTCACAATGATATTATAGAGATAATGAAACAACAAAAAGTTATTGAAATGGTGGATGTCCATAGTATGCATTTTGTTAAGCTTGTTGGATGGCCACCAACTGGGCAAGGGTGGCATTCATCATCTGCCACTGCTCCAGCATAGCCTCCCTCTACTTGTTGCACAAGAAATGCATGCAATATGTGATTAGGCAGCGCAGGCAAAATAAATGGGTACCAAAATTGCTTATAAATGCCGCGGCAAGCAAAAGTTTTGAAATAAAAAAAAAAATGTTGATACACAAAATAATTTTAATACATTTTAAAAAACTTAAATAGCTTTTCGGATGTCTTTCATTTCTATAAAAATAATATAAATGTCATGATTGCACACATCCACTTATGCACATAAATCATAAAAAAGCAAGAAGGAAATGAAAAATATCTAAAGAATCCATAAAATTAAGGTAAGCATGAAAATATGGGGATAGAGAACACGATACAGTGCCAGGGGAGTTAAGGTAAGCATTAATAGAGTGGGACAGAGAAAAACAAACAAACCGCAAGTGAGTTGAGGTAAGCATGGGAGCAGAAGTGAGCGAGAGAATAGTTGAGACGGGGAACATGAATGAGTTAAATTGCTGCACGCATGCGTATATGTGTACAAACACGCAGCTTGTACGCAGCTGCGAACAGTAAATGGAAGGCTCCCAATGGCGGCTCTTATTCATACGTACGCACCTACGCATACGGAAAAAAAGTGAAAAATACACATTACGAGACAAAAAAAGTTTTGAGGAGGCTCTGAATCAACCCTATTGTGTGACACCCGTGGTCCTTAAACACCCGGACAGGGGCGGAATGGGCGGCATGGGGTTTGGGCAACCAGGGAAAACTCCTTCTTCCATCAGTCCAACCTATTGCCTCCTAATAGAACCAAAGTCATGTTTATTTGTCACTTACACAATTTGCACTGCGATACGCGGGGCAGCAACTGGCTGCTATGTTCTTTCATTGTACAATGGCGCCACCTTGTGTTACTTCTGTGATACAACGAGGGGTGCCGACCTCGGCTTAGTGTTACCGATAAGGACGCGGGAGACATTGGACTAACCTATGATGAAGTTTGTCCGGGAGGTTGTCTGTCCGTACTGCTGCTCCATGTATTTGGCTTTGTAGGTTACCATGCCGACCAGGGAATTGCTCTGGAACACGCTGCCGCACAGGTAGAAGAAGAAGACGGGATTGGCTAGAAGATCCTTCAGTGATGGCAGCAGATCTGGAACAGAGAGGACGGAAGCCTGGTAAGAGTCCTGGTCAGAGGTCCGGTCAGAGGCCCAGTCAGAGGTCCGGTCAGAGTTCTGGGCAGAGGCCCGGTCAGAGGTCCGGTCAGAAGCCTATTCAGAAGCCTGGTCAGAGGTCCGGTCAGAGGCCCAGTCAGAGGTCTGATTAGAGGCCCAGTCAGAGTTCTGGGCAAAGGTCCGGTCAGAGGTCCGGTCAGAGGTCCGGTCAGAGGCCAGGTCAGAGGCTCAGTCAGAGGTCTGGTCAGAGGCTCAGTCAGAGGCCCGGTAAGAGTTCTGGGCAAAGGTCCGGTCAGAGGTCCGGTCAAAGGTCCGGTCAGAGTTCCGGTCAGAGGTCCGGTCAGAAGCCTGGTCAGAAGTCTGGTCAGAGGTCCGGTCAGAGGCCCAGCTAGAGGTCTGGTTAGAGGCCCAGTCAGAGGCCCGGTCAGAGTTTTGGGCAGAGGCCCGGTCAGAGGTCCGGTCAGAGGCTCAGTCAGAGGCCCGGTAAGAGTTTTGGGCAAAGGCCCGGTCAGAGGTCCGGTCAAAGGTCCAATCAGAGGCCAGGTCAGAGGCCTGGCCAGAGGCCTGGTCAGAGGCCTGGTCAGAGGCCTGGTCAGAGGGCCGGTCAAAGGGCCGGTCAGAGGCTCGGTCAGAGGTCCAGTCAGAAGCCAGGTCAGAGGCTCAGTCAGAGGTCCAGTCAGAGGTCCGGTCAGAGGTCCAGTCAGAGGCCAGGTCAGAGACTCAGTCAGAGGCCCATTTAGAGGCCCGGTCAGAGGTCCATTCAGAGGTCTGGTCAGAGTTCCAGGTCAGAGGCCAGGTCAGAGGCTCAGTCAGAGGTCCTGTCAGAGGTCCAGTCAGAGGTCAGAGGTCCGGTCAGAGGTCCGGTCAGATGCCTGGTCAGAGGTCCGGTCAGAGGCTCAGTCAGAGGTCCGGTCAGAGGTCCAGTCAGAGGTCAGAGGTCCGGTCAGAGGTGCGGTCAGAGGTCCAGTCAGAGGTCTGGTCAGAGGCCTGGTCAGAGGTCCGGTCAGAGGCTCAGTCAGAGGTCCGGTCAGAGGTCAGAGGTCCGGTCAGAGGTCTGGTCAGAGGCCTGGTCAGAGGTCCGGTCAGAGGCTCAGTCAGAGGTCCGGTCAGAGGTCAGAGGTCCGGTCAGAGGTGCGGTCAGAGGCTAAATCAGAGGTCCAGTCAGAGGTCCGGTCAGAGGCTCAGTCAGAGGTCCAGTCAGAGGTCCGGTCAGAGGTCCCGTCAGAGGTCCGGTCATAGGTCTAGCCAGAGGTCTGGTCAGAGGATTGGTCAGAGGATTGGTCAGAGGTCTAGTCAAGGGTCTGGTCAAGGGATTGGTCAGAGGTCTAGTCAGAGGTCTGGTCAGAGGATTGGTCAGAGGTCTAGTCAGAGGTCTGGTCAGAGGATTGGTCAGAGGTCTAGTCAGAGGTCTGGTCAGAGGATTGGTCAGAGGTCTAGTCTGAGGTCTGGTCAGAGGATTGGTCAGAGGTCCAGTCAGAGGATTAGTCAGAGCCCCGGTAAGAGGTTTAGTAAGAGGATCGGTCAGAGGTCCAGTCAGAGGCCAGGTCAGAGGCCAGGTCAGAGGCCAGGTCAGAGGCCAGGTCAGAGGCCAGGTCAGAGGTCCGGTCAGAGGTCCACTCAGAGGCCAGATCAGAGGTCCAGTTAGAGGCTCAGTCAGAGGTCCAGTCAGAGGTCTGGTGAGAGGCCCAGTCAGAGGTCCACTCAGAGGCCAGGTCAGAGGTCCACTCAGAGGCCAGGTCAGAGGCTCAGTCACAGGTCCGGTCAGAGGCTCAGTCAAAGTTCCAGTCAGAGGTCCGGTCAGATGTCTGGTCAGAGGCTCAGTAAGAGGTATGGTCAGCGGTCCACTCAGAGGCCCGGTCAGAGGTCCGGTCAGCGGTCTGGTCAGAGGCTCAGTCAGAGATCCACTTACAGGCTCAGTCAGAGATCCACTCAGAGGCCCGGTCAGAGGTCCGGTCTGCGGTCCAGTCAGAGGCTCGGTCAGAGATCCACTCAGAGGCCCGGTCAGAGGTCTAGTCAGAGGTCCGGTCAGAGGTCTAGTCAGAGGTCCGGTCAGAGGATTGGTCAGAGGTCCGGTCAGAGGCTCGGTCAGAGATCCACTAAGAGGTCTGGTCAGAGGCCCGGTCAGAGGTCTGGTCAGAGGATTGGTCAGAGGATTGGTCAGAGGTCTGGTCAGAGGATTGGTCAGAGGATTGGTCAGAGGTCTAGTCAGAGGTCTAGTCAGAGGTCTGGTCAGAGGTCTGGTCAGAGGTCTGATCAAAGGATTGGTCAGAGGTCCGGTCAGAGGATCAGTCAGAGGCCCGGTAAGAGGTCTAGTAAGAGGATCGGTCAGAGGTCTGGTCAGAGGCTCAGTCGGAGGCTCAGTCAGAAGTCCGGTCAGAGGTCTAGTCAGAGGTCTGGTCAGAGGCTCGGTCAGAGGCTAAGTCAGAGGTCTGGTCAGAGGCTCAGTCAGAGGTCCGGTCAGAGGCTCAGTCAGAAGTCCAGTCAGAGGTCTAGTCAGAGGTCTGGTCAGAGGCTCGGTCAGAGGTCTGGTCAGAGGCTCGGTCAGAGGTCTGGTCAGAGGCTCGGTCAGAGGTCTGGTCAGAGGATCAGTCAGAGGCCCGGTCAGAGGTCTAGTAAGAGGATCGGTCAGAGGTCTAGTCAGAGGCCCGGTCAGAGGCCCGGTCAGAGGCCCACTCAGAGGCCAGGTCAGAGGTCTGGTCAGAGGTCCAGTCAGAGGCTCAGTCAGAGGTCCAGTCAGAGGTCCGGTCAGAGGCTCGGTCAGAGGTCTGGTTAGAGGCCCGGTCAGAGGTCCACTCAGAGGCCAGGTCAGAGGTCCACTCAGAGGCCAGGTCAGAGGCTTAGTCAGAGGTACGGTCAGAGGCTTAGTCAGAGGTCCGGTCAGAGGCTCAGTCAGAGGTCTGGTCAGAGGTCCGGTCAGAGGCTCAGTCAGAGGTCCGGTCAGAGGCTCAGTCAGAGGCCTGGTCAGAGGTCTGGTCAGAGGCTTGGTCACAGGCTCGGTCAGAGGTCCACTTAGAGGCCCAGTCAGCGGTCCAGTGAGAGGTCTACTTAGAGGCTCAGTCAGAGATCCATTCAGAGGCCCGGTCAGAGGACCTGTCAGAGGTCTGGTCAGAGGTCTAGTCAGAGGTCTGGTCAGAGGATTGGTCAGAGGCTAAGTCAGAGGTCCGGTCAGAGGCTCAGTCAGAGGTCCGGTCAGAGGCTCAGTCAGAAGTCCGGTCAGAGGTCTAGTCAGAGGTCTGGTCAGAGGCTCGGTCAGAGGTCTGGTCAGAGGCTCGGTCAGAGGTCTGGTCAGAGGCTCGGTCAGAGGTCTGGTCAGAGGCTCTGTCAGAGGTCTGGTCAGAGGCTCGGTCAGAGGTCTGGTCAGCGGTCCGGTCAGAGGCTCGGTCAGAGATCCACTCAGAGGCCCGGCCAGAGGCCCGGTCAGAAGTCTGGTCAGGGGTTTTGGTCAGAGGTCTAGTCAGAGGTCGGGTCAGAGGTCCGGTCAGAAGTCCGGTCAGAGGATCAGTCAGAGGCTCGGTCAGAGGTCTAGTCAGAGGTCCGGTCAGAGTTCCGGTCAGAGGATCAGTCAGAGGCCCGGTCAGAGGTCTAGTAAGAGGATCGGTCAGAGGTCTAGTCAGAGGCCCGGTCAGAGGCCCACTCAGAGGCCAGGTCAGAGGTCTGGTCAGAGGTCCAGTCAGAGGCTCAGTCAGAGGTCCAGTCAGAGGTCCGGTCAGAGGCTCGGTCAGAGGTCTGGTGAGAGGCCCGGTCAGAGGTCCACTCAGAGGCCAGGTCAGAGGTCCACTCAGAGGCCAGGTCAGAGGTCCACTCAGAGTCCAGGTCAGAGGCTTAGTCAGAGGTCCGGTCAGAGGCTCAGTCAGAGGTCTGGTCAGAGGTCCGGTCAGAGGCTCAGTCAGAGGTCCGGTCAGAGGCTCAGTCAGAGGCCTGGTCAGAGGTCTGGTCAGAGGCTTGGTCACAGGCTCGGTCAGAGGTCCACTCAGAGGCCCAGTCAGCGGTCCAGTCAGAGGTCTACTCAGAGGCTCAGTCAGAGATCCATTCAGAGGCCCGGTCAGAGGACCTGTCAGAGGTCTGGTCAGAGGTCTAGTCAGAGGTCTGGTCAGAGGATTGGTCAGAGGTCTAGTCAGAGGTCTGGTCAGAGGTCTGGTCAGAGGATTGGTCAGAGGTCCGGTCAGAGGATTGGTCAGAGGTCCGGTCAGAGGATCAGTCAGATGTCCGGTCAGAGGATCAGTCAGAGGTCCGGTCAGAGGCTCAGTCAGAGGTCTGGTCAGAGTTCCGGTCAGAGGTCTGGTCAGAGGTCTAGTAAGAGGATCGGTCAGAGATCTAGTCAGAGGCTCAGTCAGAGGCTCAGTCAGAGGTCTGGTCAGAGGCTCAGTCAGAGATCCACTCAGAGGCCAGGTCAGAGGTCCACTCAGAGGCCAGGTCAGAGGCTCAGTCAGAGGTCCGGTCAGAGGCTCAGTTAGAGGCTCAGTCAGAGGCTCAGTCAGAGGCTCAGTCAGAGGTCTGGTCAGAGGTCTGGTCAGAGGTCCGGTCAGAGGCTCAGTCAGAGGCCTGGTCAGAGGTCCGGTCAGAGGCCTGGTCAGAGGTCCGGTCAGAGGCTTGGTCACAGGCTCGGTCAGAGGTCTAGTAAGAGGATCGGTCAGAGGTCTAGTCAGAGGCCCACTCAGAGGCCCACTCAGAGGCCAGGTCAGAGGTCTGGTCAGAGGTCCAGTCAGAGGCTCAGTCAGAGGTCCAGTCAGAGGTCCGGTCAGAGGCTCGGTCAGAGGTCTGGTGAGAGGCCCGGTCAGAGGTCCACTCAGAGGCCAGGTCAGAGGTCCACTCAGATGCCAGGTCAGAGGCTCAGTCAGAGGTCCGGTCAGAGGCTCAGTCAGAAGTCCAGTCAGAGGTCTAGTCAGAGGTCTGGTCAGAGGCTCGGTCAGAGGTCTGGTCAGAGGCTCGGTCAGAGGTCTGGTCAGAGGCTCGGTCAGAGGTCTGGTCAGAGGATCAGTCAGAGGCCCGGTCAGAGGTCTAGTAAGAGGATCGGTCAGAGGTCTAGTCAGAGGCCCGGTCAGAGGCCCACTCAGAGGCCAGGTCAGAGGTCTGGTCAGAGGTCCAGTCAGAGGCTCAGTCAGAGGTCCAGTCAGAGGTCCGGTCAGAGGCTCGGTCAGAGGTCTGGTTAGAGGCCCGGTCAGAGGTCCACTCAGAGGCCAGGTCAGAGGTCCACTCAGAGGCCAGGTCAGAGGCTTAGTCAGAGGTCCGGTCAGAGGCTTAGTCAGAGGTCCGGTCAGAGGCTCAGTCAGAGGTCTGGTCAGAGGTCCGGTCAGAGGCTCAGTCAGAGGTCCGGTCAGAGGCTCAGTCAGAGGCCTGGTCAGAGGTCTGGTCAGAGGCTTGGTCACAGGCTCGGTCAGAGGTCCACTTAGAGGCCCAGTCAGCGGTCCAGTGAGAGGTCTACTTAGAGGCTCAGTCAGAGATCCATTCAGAGGCCCGGTCAGAGGACCTGTCAGAGGTCTGGTCAGAGGTCTAGTCAGAGGTCTGGTCAGAGGATTGGTCAGAGGCTAAGTCAGAGGTCCGGTCAGAGGCTCAGTCAGAGGTCCGGTCAGAGGCTCAGTCAGAAGTCCGGTCAGAGGTCTAGTCAGAGGTCTGGTCAGAGGCTCGGTCAGAGGTCTGATCAGAGGCTCGGTCAGAGGTCTGGTCAGAGGCTCGGTCAGAGGTCTGGTCAGAGGCTCGGTCAGAGGTCTGGTCAGAGGCTCGGTCAGAGGTCTGGTCAGAGGCTCGGTCAGAGGTCTGGTCAGCGGTCCGGTCCGAGGCTCGGTCAGAGATCCACTCAGAGGCCCGGCCAGAGGCCCGGTCAGAAGTCTGGTCAGGGGTTTTGGTCAGAGGTCTAGTCAGAGGTCGGGTCAGAGGTCCGGTCAGAAGTCCGGTCAGAGGATCAGTCAGAGGCTCGGTCAGAGGTCTAGTCAGAGGTCCGGTCAGAGTTCCGGTCAGAGGATCAGTCAGAGGCCCGGTCAGAGGTCTAGTAAGAGGATCGGTCAGAGGTCTAGTCAGAGGCCCGGTCAGAGGCCCACTCAGAGGCCAGGTCAGAGGTCTGGTCAGAGGTCCAGTCAGAGGCTCAGTCAGAGGTCCAGTCAGAGGTCCAGTCAGAGGCTCGGTCAGAGGTCTGGTGAGAGGCCCGGTCAGAGGTCCACTCAGAGGCCAGGTCAGAGGTCCACTCAGAGGCCAGGTCAGAGGTCCACTCAGAGGCCAGGTCAGAGGCTTAGTCAGAGGTCCGGTCAGAGGCTCAGTCAGAGGTCTGGTCAGAGGTCCGGTCAGAGGCTCAGTCAGAGGTCCGGTCAGAGGCTCAGTCAGAGGCCTGGTCAGAGGTCTGGTCAGAGGCTTGGTCACAGGCTCGGTCAGAGGTCCACTCAGAGGCCCAGTCAGCGGTCCAGTCAGAGGTCTACTCAGAGGCTCAGTCAGAGATCCATTCAGAGGCCCGGTCAGAGGACCTGTCAGAGGTCTGGTCAGAGGTCTAGTCAGAGGTCTGGTCAGAGGATTGGTCAGAGGTCTAGTCAGAGGTCTGGTCAGAGGTCTGGTCAGAGGATTGGTCAGAGGTCCGGTCAGAGGATTGGTCAGAGGTCCGGTCAGAGGATCAGTCAGATGTCCGGTCAGAGGATCAGTCAGAGGTCCGGTCAGAGGCTCAGTCAGAGGTCTGGTCAGAGTTCCGGTCAGAGGTCTGGTCAGAGGTCTAGTAAGAGGATCGGTCAGAGATCTAGTCAGAGGCTCAGTCAGAGGCTCAGTCAGAGGTCTGGTCAGAGGCTCAGTCAGAGATCCACTCAGAGGCCAGGTCAGAGGTCCACTCAGAGGCCAGGTCAGAGGCTCAGTCAGAGGTCCGGTCAGAGGCTCAGTTAGAGGCTCAGTCAGAGGCTCAGTCAGAGGCTCAGTCAGAGGTCTGGTCAGAGGTCTGGTCAGAGGTCTGGTCAGAGGTCCGGTCAGAGGCTCAGTCAGAGGCCTGGTCAGAGGTCCGGTCAGATGCCTGGTCAGAGGTCCGGTCAGAGGCTTGGTCACAGGCTCGGTCAGAGGTCTAGTAAGAGGATCGGTCAGAGGTCTAGTCAGAGGCCCACTCAGAGGCCCACTCAGAGGTCTAGTAAGAGGATCGGTCAGAGGTCTAGTCAGAGGCCCGGTCAGAGGCCCGGTCAGAGGCCCACTCAGAGGCCAGGTCAGAGGTCTGGTCAGAGGTCCAGTCAGAGGCTCAGTCAGAGGTCCAGTCAGAGGTCCGGTCAGAGGCTCGGTCAGAGGTCTGGTTAGAGGCCCGGTCAGAGGTCCACTCAGAGGCCAGGTCAGAGGTCCACTCAGAGGCCAGGTCAGAGGCTTAGTCAGAGGTACGGTCAGAGGCTTAGTCAGAGGTCCGGTCAGAGGCTCAGTCAGAGGTCTGGTCAGAGGTCCGGTCAGAGGCTCAGTCAGAGGTCCGGTCAGAGGCTCAGTCAGAGGCCTGGTCAGAGGTCTGGTCAGAGGCTTGGTCACAGGCTCGGTCAGAGGTCCACTTAGAGGCCCAGTCAGCGGTCCAGTGAGAGGTCTACTTAGAGGCTCAGTCAGAGATCCATTCAGAGGCCCGGTCAGAGGACCTGTCAGAGGTCTGGTCAGAGGTCTAGTCAGAGGTCTGGTCAGAGGATTGGTCAGAGGCTAAGTCAGAGGTCCGGTCAGAGGCTCAGTCAGAGGTCCGGTCAGAGGCTCAGTCAGAAGTCCGGTCAGAGGTCTAGTCAGAGGTCTGGTCAGAGGCTCGGTCAGAGGTCTGGTCAGAGGCTCGGTCAGAGGTCTGGTCAGAGGCTCGGTCAGAGGTCTGGTCAGAGGCTCTGTCAGAGGTCTGGTCAGAGGCTCGGTCAGAGGTCTGGTCAGCGGTCCGGTCAGAGGCTCGGTCAGAGATCCACTCAGAGGCCCGGCCAGAGGCCCGGTCAGAAGTCTGGTCAGGGGTTTTGGTCAGAGGTCTAGTCAGAGGTCGGGTCAGAGGTCCGGTCAGAAGTCCGGTCAGAGGATCAGTCAGAGGCTCGGTCAGAGGTCTAGTCAGAGGTCCGGTCAGAGTTCCGGTCAGAGGATCAGTCAGAGGCCCGGTCAGAGGTCTAGTAAGAGGATCGGTCAGAGGTCTAGTCAGAGGCCCGGTCAGAGGCCCACTCAGAGGCCAGGTCAGAGGTCTGGTCAGAGGTCCAGTCAGAGGCTCAGTCAGAGGTCCAGTCAGAGGTCCGGTCAGAGGCTCGGTCAGAGGTCTGGTGAGAGGCCCGGTCAGAGGTCCACTCAGAGGCCAGGTCAGAGGTCCACTCAGAGGCCAGGTCAGAGGTCCACTCAGAGTCCAGGTCAGAGGCTTAGTCAGAGGTCCGGTCAGAGGCTCAGTCAGAGGTCTGGTCAGAGGTCCGGTCAGAGGCTCAGTCAGAGGTCCGGTCAGAGGCTCAGTCAGAGGCCTGGTCAGAGGTCTGGTCAGAGGCTTGGTCACAGGCTCGGTCAGAGGTCCACTCAGAGGCCCAGTCAGCGGTCCAGTCAGAGGTCTACTCAGAGGCTCAGTCAGAGATCCATTCAGAGGCCCGGTCAGAGGACCTGTCAGAGGTCTGGTCAGAGGTCTAGTCAGAGGTCTGGTCAGAGGATTGGTCAGAGGTCTAGTCAGAGGTCTGGTCAGAGGTCTGGTCAGAGGATTGGTCAGAGGTCCGGTCAGAGGATTGGTCAGAGGTCCGGTCAGAGGATCAGTCAGATGTCCGGTCAGAGGATCAGTCAGAGGTCCGGTCAGAGGCTCAGTCAGAGGTCTGGTCAGAGTTCCGGTCAGAGGTCTGGTCAGAGGTCTAGTAAGAGGATCGGTCAGAGATCTAGTCAGAGGCTCAGTCAGAGGCTCAGTCAGAGGTCTGGTCAGAGGCTCAGTCAGAGATCCACTCAGAGGCCAGGTCAGAGGTCCACTCAGAGGCCAGGTCAGAGGCTCAGTCAGAGGTCCGGTCAGAGGCTCAGTTAGAGGCTCAGTCAGAGGCTCAGTCAGAGGCTCAGTCAGAGGTCTGGTCAGAGGTCTGGTCAGAGGTCCGGTCAGAGGCTCAGTCAGAGGCCTGGTCAGAGGTCCGGTCAGAGGCCTGGTCAGAGGTCCGGTCAGAGGCTTGGTCACAGGCTCGGTCAGAGGTCTAGTAAGAGGATCGGTCAGAGGTCTAGTCAGAGGCCCACTCAGAGGCCCACTCAGAGGCCAGGTCAGAGGTCTGGTCAGAGGTCCAGTCAGAGGCTCAGTCAGAGGTCCAGTCAGAGGTCCGGTCAGAGGCTCGGTCAGAGGTCTGGTGAGAGGCCCGGTCAGAGGTCCACTCAGAGGCCCGGTCAGAGGTCCACTCAGAGGCCAGGTCAGAGGTCCACTCAGATGCCAGGTCAGAGGCTCAGTCAGAGGTCCGGTCAGAGGCTCAGTCAGAAGTCCAGTCAGAGGTCTAGTCAGAGGTCTGGTCAGAGGCTCGGTCAGAGGTCTGGTCAGAGGCTCGGTCAGAGGTCTGGTCAGAGGCTCGGTCAGAGGTCTGGTCAGAGGATCAGTCAGAGGCCCGGTCAGAGGTCTAGTAAGAGGATCGGTCAGAGGTCTAGTCAGAGGCCCGGTCAGAGGCCCACTCAGAGGCCAGGTCAGAGGTCTGGTCAGAGGTCCAGTCAGAGGCTCAGTCAGAGGTCCAGTCAGAGGTCCGGTCAGAGGCTCGGTCAGAGGTCTGGTTAGAGGCCCGGTCAGAGGTCCACTCAGAGGCCAGGTCAGAGGTCCACTCAGAGGCCAGGTCAGAGGCTTAGTCAGAGGTCCGGTCAGAGGCTTAGTCAGAGGTCCGGTCAGAGGCTCAGTCAGAGGTCTGGTCAGAGGTCCGGTCAGAGGCTCAGTCAGAGGTCCGGTCAGAGGCTCAGTCAGAGGCCTGGTCAGAGGTCTGGTCAGAGGCTTGGTCACAGGCTCGGTCAGAGGTCCACTTAGAGGCCCAGTCAGCGGTCCAGTGAGAGGTCTACTTAGAGGCTCAGTCAGAGATCCATTCAGAGGCCCGGTCAGAGGACCTGTCAGAGGTCTGGTCAGAGGTCTAGTCAGAGGTCTGGTCAGAGGATTGGTCAGAGGCTAAGTCAGAGGTCCGGTCAGAGGCTCAGTCAGAGGTCCGGTCAGAGGCTCAGTCAGAAGTCCGGTCAGAGGTCTAGTCAGAGGTCTGGTCAGAGGCTCGGTCAGAGGTCTGATCAGAGGCTCGGTCAGAGGTCTGGTCAGAGGCTCGGTCAGAGGTCTGGTCAGAGGCTCGGTCAGAGGTCTGGTCAGAGGCTCGGTCAGAGGTCTGGTCAGAGGCTCGGTCAGAGGTCTGGTCAGCGGTCCGGTCCGAGGCTCGGTCAGAGATCCACTCAGAGGCCCGGCCAGAGGCCCGGTCAGAAGTCTGGTCAGGGGTTTTGGTCAGAGGTCTAGTCAGAGGTCGGGTCAGAGGTCCGGTCAGAAGTCCGGTCAGAGGATCAGTCAGAGGCTCGGTCAGAGGTCTAGTCAGAGGTCCGGTCAGAGTTCCGGTCAGAGGATCAGTCAGAGGCCCGGTCAGAGGTCTAGTAAGAGGATCGGTCAGAGGTCTAGTCAGAGGCCCGGTCAGAGGCCCACTCAGAGGCCAGGTCAGAGGTCTGGTCAGAGGTCCAGTCAGAGGCTCAGTCAGAGGTCCAGTCAGAGGTCCAGTCAGAGGCTCGGTCAGAGGTCTGGTGAGAGGCCCGGTCAGAGGTCCACTCAGAGGCCAGGTCAGAGGTCCACTCAGAGGCCAGGTCAGAGGTCCACTCAGAGGCCAGGTCAGAGGCTTAGTCAGAGGTCCGGTCAGAGGCTCAGTCAGAGGTCTGGTCAGAGGTCCGGTCAGAGGCTCAGTCAGAGGTCCGGTCAGAGGCTCAGTCAGAGGCCTGGTCAGAGGTCTGGTCAGAGGCTTGGTCACAGGCTCGGTCAGAGGTCCACTCAGAGGCCCAGTCAGCGGTCCAGTCAGAGGTCTACTCAGAGGCTCAGTCAGAGATCCATTCAGAGGCCCGGTCAGAGGACCTGTCAGAGGTCTGGTCAGAGGTCTAGTCAGAGGTCTGGTCAGAGGATTGGTCAGAGGTCTAGTCAGAGGTCTGGTCAGAGGTCTGGTCAGAGGATTGGTCAGAGGTCCGGTCAGAGGATTGGTCAGAGGTCCGGTCAGAGGATCAGTCAGATGTCCGGTCAGAGGATCAGTCAGAGGTCCGGTCAGAGGCTCAGTCAGAGGTCTGGTCAGAGTTCCGGTCAGAGGTCTGGTCAGAGGTCTAGTAAGAGGATCGGTCAGAGATCTAGTCAGAGGCTCAGTCAGAGGCTCAGTCAGAGGTCTGGTCAGAGGCTCAGTCAGAGATCCACTCAGAGGCCAGGTCAGAGGTCCACTCAGAGGCCAGGTCAGAGGCTCAGTCAGAGGTCCGGTCAGAGGCTCAGTTAGAGGCTCAGTCAGAGGCTCAGTCAGAGGCTCAGTCAGAGGTCTGGTCAGAGGTCTGGTCAGAGGTCTGGTCAGAGGTCCGGTCAGAGGCTCAGTCAGAGGCCTGGTCAGAGGTCCGGTCAGATGCCTGGTCAGAGGTCCGGTCAGAGGCTTGGTCACAGGCTCGGTCAGAGGTCTAGTAAGAGGATCGGTCAGAGGTCTAGTCAGAGGCCCACTCAGAGGCCCACTCAGAGGCCAGGTCAGAGGTCTGGTCAGAGGTCCAGTCAGAGGCTCAGTCAGAGGTCCAGTCAGAGGTCCGGTCAGAGGCTCGGTCAGAGGTCTGGTGAGAGGCCCGGTCAGAGGTCCACTCAGAGGCCAGGTCAGAGGCTCAGTCAGAGGTCCGGTCAGAGGCTCAGTTAGAGGCTCAGTCAGAGGCTCAGTCAGAGGCTCAGTCAGAGGTCTGGTCAGAGGTCTGGTCAGAGGTCCGGTCAGAGGCTCAGTCAGAGGCCTGGTCAGAGGTCCGGTCAGAGGCCTGGTCAGAGGTCCGGTCAGAGGCTTGGTCACAGGCTCGGTCAGAGGTCTAGTAAGAGGATCGGTCAGAGGTCTAGTCAGAGGCCCACTCAGAGGCCAGGTCAGAGGTCTGGTCAGAGGTCCAGTCAGAGGCTCAGTCAGAGGTCCAGTCAGAGGTCCGGTCAGAGGCTCGGTCAGAGGTCTGGTGAGAGGCCCGGTCAGAGGTCCACTCAGAGGCCAGGTCAGAGGTCCACTCAGAGGCCAGGTCAGAGGTCCACTCAGAGGCCAAGTCAGAGGCTTAGTCAGAGGTCCGGTCAGAGGCTCAGTCAGAGGTCTGGTCAGAGGTCCGGTCAGAGGCTCAGTCAGAGGTCCGGTCAGAGGCTCAGTCAGAGGCCTGGTCAGAGGTCTGGTCAGAGGCTTGGTCACAGGCTCGGTCAGAGGTCCACTCAGAGGCCCAGTCAGCGGTCCAGTCAGAGGTCTACTCAGAGGCTCAGTCAGAGATCCATTCAGAGGCCCGGTCAGAGGACCTGTCAGAGGTCTGGTCAGAGGTCTAGTCAGAGGTCTGGTCAGAGGATTGGTCAGAGGTCTAGTCAGAGGTCTGGTCAGAGGTCTGGTCAGAGGATTGGTCAGAGGTCCGGTCAGAGGATTGGTCAGAGGTCCAGTCAGAGGATCAGTCAGATGTCCGGTCAGAGGATCAGTCAGAGGTCCGGTCAGAGGCTCAGTCAGAGGTCTGGTCAGAATTCCGGTCAGAGGTCTGGTCAGAGGTCTAGTAAGAGGATCGGTCAGAGATCTAGTCAGAGGCTCAGTCAGAGGTCTGGTCAGAGGCTCAGTCAGAGATCCACTCAGAGGCCAGGTCAGAGGTCCACTCAGAGGCCAGGTCAGAGGCTCAGTCAGAGGTCCGATCAGAGGCTCAGTTAGAGGCTCAGTCAGAGGCTCAGTCAGAGGCCCAGTCAGAGGACCTGTCAGAGGTCTGGTCAGAGGTCTAGTCAGAGGTCTGGTCAGAGGATTGGTCAGAGGTCTAGTCAGAGGTCTGGTCAGAGGTCTGGTCAGAGGATTGGTCAGAGGTCCGGTCAGAGGATTGGTCAGAGGTCCAGTCAGAGGATCAGTCAGATGTCCGGTCAGAGGATCAGTCAGAGGTCCGGTCAGAGGCTCAGTCAGAGGTCTGGTCAGAGTTCCGGTCAGAGGTCTGGTCAGAGGTCTAGTAAGAGGATTGGTCAGAGATCTAGTCAGAGGCTCAGTCAGAGGTCTGGTCAGAGGCTCAGTCAGAGATCCACTCAGAGGCCAGGTCAGAGGTCCACTCAGAGGCCAGGTCAGAGGCTCAGTCAGAGGTCCGATCAGAGGCTCAGTTAGAGGCTCAGTCAGAGGCTCAGTCAGAGGCTCAGTCAGAGGTCTGGTCAGAGGTCTGGTCAGAGGTCCGGTCAGAGGTCCGGTCAGAGGCCTGGTCAGAGGTCCGGTCAGAGGCTTGGTCACAGGCTCGGTCAGAGGTCCACTCAGAGGCCAGGTCAGAGGCTCAGTCAGAGATCCAGTCGGAGATACGGTCAGATGTCTGGTCAGAGGCTCAGTAAGAGGTCTGGTCAGAGGTCCGGTCAGAGGCCAGGTCAGAGGTCCGGTCAGAGGCTTGGTCACAGCCTCGGTCAGAGGTCCACTCAGAGGCCTAGTCAGAGGCCTGGTCAGAGGTCTGGTCAGTGGTCTAGTCAGAGGTCTACTCAGAGGTCTGCTCAGAGGCTCAGTCAGAGGCCTGGTCAGAGGTCCGGTCAGAGGCTTGGTCACAGCCTCGGTCAAAGATCCACTCAGAGGCCCGGTCAGAGGTCTGGTGAGAGGTCTAGTCAGAGGTCTGGTCAGAGGATTGGTCAGAGGTCTGGTCAGAGGTCTGGTCAGAGGATTGGTCAGAGGATTGGTCAGAGGATTGGTCAGAGGATTGGTCAGAGGTCTGGTCAGAGGATTGGTCAGAGGATTGGTCAGAGGTCTGGTCAGAGGCTCGGTCAGAGGTCTGGTCAGAGGCTTGGTCAGAGGTCTAGTCAAAGGTCTGATCAGAGGTCTAGTCAGAGGCCTGGTAAGAGGATCGGTCAGAGATCTAGTCAGAAGTCTGGTCAGAGGTCTGGTCAGAGGTCTAGTCAGAGATCTGGTCAGAGGATTGGTCAGAGGTCTAGTCAGAGGTCTGGTCAGAGGATTGGTCAGAGGTCTAGTCAGTGGTCTGGTCAGAGGTCCGGTCAGAGGTCTGTTCAGAGGTCTAGTCAGAGGTCTGGTCAGAGGCTCGGTCAGAGGTCTGGTCAAAGGTCTAGTCAAAGGTCTAGTCAGAGGTCTGGTCAGAGGTCTAGTCAGAGGTCTGGTCAGAGGATCAGTCAGAGGTCCGGTCAGAGGTCTGGTCAGAGGATCGGTCAGAGGTCTGGTCAGAGGTCTGGTCAGAGGATTGGTCAGAGGTCTAGTCAGAGGTCTGGTCAGAGGATTGGTCAGAGGTCTAGTCAGAGGTCTGGTCAGAGGATTGGTCAGAGGATTGGTCAGAGGTCTAGTCAGTGGTCTGGTCAGAGGTCCGGTCAGAGGTCTAGTCAGAGGTCTGTTCAGAGGTCTGTTCAGAGGTCTAGTCAGAGGTCTGGTCAGAGGCTCGGTCAGAGGTCTGGTCAAAGGTCTAGTCAAAGGTCTAGTCAGATGTCTGGTCAGAGGTCTAGTCAGAGGTCTGGTCAGAGGATCAGTCAGAGGTCTGGTCAGAGGCTCTGTCAGAGGCCCGGTCAGAGGTCTGGTCAGAGGATCGGTCAGAGGCCTGGTCAGAAGCCCGGTCAGAGTTTGCGGTGCCCCAGGGCCCCAGGGTGGCTGGTGCTGAAATCTTTTAGATTCCAAGGCCGGGGTTGGGTTTTGTTCCACTTTAAGGGGTGAGTCCTTCATCATTCAGCTTCTCAGTATTAAAAACCTCAATAGTAAAGTGACGGTTGCGGTACCTTTGGTCAGTGTGAGGGGCCACGCCTCCTCCGGGACGGTCTTGGGGTCCCTGGGCTCCTCTAGGATGAATTTGGAATGTTCGGAGGGGGTTCTGGAGTTCTTCCTCGTCTCCGGGTGCGTTTGCGCCCTTGGTAAAAACCAAAATGGAATAGCAGCGACCAGACTGATGGCTCCGGCGACCAGATACCCGAGCCACCACGCTCCCACCCAGCTGGCGTCCCGAGGAGTGATGGCGACCCTGTCTGGAGGAGAAAGCAAGGTGGGCCCAGGAGCAGGCTCATGAATGTTTTACAATGTATCACAGCTGATTACAATAGAAACAGTGATGATACCTCAGCTGCAGCCTGGCTGTAACAATGTATCGCTCAGCAGGGAGCCGGTAGTCTTTTCAGAATGACTCATCTTGTTTGGTATAGTCACAGGAGGAGGGAGAGATAGCCCATCCCAATATGCCCAACTCTAGGGGCCCAACCATCACATTATAGGTTATGGGGCCCAGGAGCAATATAGGCTGTACAGGACTAGGCCCCTCTATAAGCTATATGTGATGACTGGGCCCCCTCTAAACCTATATGCATACCTCCCAAGTGTCCCTGATTTGGGGGGACTGTCCCGCTTTTGAGTCCATGCCCCCCTGTCCCTTGTTGTTCCCATTTGTCTCTCTTTGAGGTGTAACATGCAGATCTGCAGCAATAAATGATTCATTTGCCTATTCAAAGTGTTTCCATTGTTGTAACTGTTACCACAAATCCCTAAATGAGGGGCGTGGCTTCATTTACATATAGCCCCTCTTCAAAGTGTTTCTATTGTTGTAACTGTTACGATGTATCTCCTATCCATCCCTCAATGAGGGGCGTGGCTTCATTTACATATAGCCCCTCTTCAAAGTGTTTCTATTGTTGTAACTGTTACGATGTATCTCCTATCCATCCCTCAATGAGGGGGCGTGGCTTCATCCATCCCTCAATGCGGGGGCGTGGCTTCACCTATCCCCAATGAGGGGGCGTGGCTTCACCCATTCCTCAATGAAAGGGCGTGGCTTCATCCATCCCTCAATGAGGGGGCGTGGCTTTATTTACATATAGTCCCTCTTCAAAGTGTTTCTACTGTTGTAACTGTTACAATGTATCTCCTATCCATCCCTCAATGAGGGGGCGTGGCTTCATCCATCCCTCAATGCGGGGGCGTGGCTTCATCTATCCCTCAATGAGGGGGCGTGGCTTCATCCATCCCTCAATGAGGGGGCGTGACTTCACATATCCCTCAATGAGGCTGCGTGGCTTTACCTATCCCCCAATGAGGGGGCGTGGCTTCACCCATTCCTCAATGAAAGGGCGTGGCTTCATCCATCCCTCAATGAGGGGGCGTGGCTTTATTTACATATAGTCCCTCTTCAAAGTGTTTCTACTGTTGTAACTGTTACAATGTATCTCCTATCCATCCCTCAATGAGGGGGCGTGGCATAGTTTAACAAATGTCCCTCTTTCTCAGCCTGAAAAGTTGGCAGGTATGTATTTGTGATGGCTGGTCCACACTATAACCTATATATGATTCAGGTTATAGAGGGGCTCAGTCATCACATATATGTTATAGAGGCCCAGCCATCACATTATATGTTACAGGGGCTCAGTCATCACATATGTTATAGGGGCCCAGCCATCACATTATATGTTATAGGGGTCCAGCCATCACATTATAGGTTATAGAGGGGCCCAGCCATCACATTATAGGTTATAGGGGCTCAGTCATCACATATAAGTTATAGGGGCCCAGCCATCGCATTATATGTTATAGGGGCTCAGTCATCACATATATGTTATAGGGGCCCAACCACCACATTATATGTTATAGGGGCTGAGTCATCACATATATGTTATAGGGGCCCAGCCATCACATTATATGTTATAGGGGCTCAGTCATCACATATATGTTATAGGGGTCCAACCCTCACATTATATGTTATAGGGGCTCAGTCATCACATATATGTTATAGGGGCTCAGTCATCACATATATGTTATAGGGGCTCAGTCATCACATATATGTTATAGGGGCCCAACCACCACATTATATGTTATAGGGGCTGAGTCATCACATATATGTTATAGGGGCCCAGCCATCACATTATATGTTATAGGGGCTCAGTCATCACATATATGTTATAGGGGCTCAGTCATCACATTATATGTTATAGGGGCTCAGTCATCACATATATGTTATAGGGGCTCAGTCATCACATATATGTTATAGGGGCTCAGTCATCACATTATATGTTATAGGGGCTCAGTCATCACATATATGTTATAGGGGTCCAACCCTCACATTATATGTTATAGGGGCTCAGTCATCACATATATGTTATAGGGGCTCAGTCATCACATATATGTTATAGGGGCTCAGTCATCACATATATGTTATAGGGGCTCAGTCATCACATTATATGTTATAGGGGCTCAGTCATCACATTATATGTTATAGGGGCTCAGTCATCACATATATGTTATAGGGGTCCAACCCTCACATTATATGTTATAGGGGCTCAGTCATCACATATATGTTATAGGGGCTCAGTCATCACATTATATGTTATAGGGGCTCAGTCATCACATATATGTTATAGGGGTCCAACCCTCACATTATATGTTATAGGGGCTCAGTCATCACATTATATGTTATAGGGGCTCAGTCATCACATATATGTTATAGGGGTCCAACCCTCACATTATATGTTATAGGGGCTCAGTCATCACATTATATGTTATAGGGGCTTAGTCATCACATATATGTTATAGGGGTCCAACCCTCACATTATATGTTATAGGGGCTCAGTCATCACATATTGGTTATAGAGGGGCTTTGTGGACAAATGTCTTTTTTCAACTGTACTAACTATGTAACTATGTGTGTAAGAAGTGTGGTAAATTGTATCAAAATGTCTATTTCTCCCCTGCTTGGCTGTAGAAAGCACAATCCGGGCCGGGTTTTCAGGACCCAGGTCACTTCCCCAATTCCCTAACGGGTTGTTACATGTTCTAAGGCCTCCACACGTGTGCATGCTGATTACAGGGGAAGCCTGTATAAGAAGAGAGCACACGGCCTTTCCTTTGTTGTTGACCAGCCTGTTGGAGTGAGCCCAGGCTGAGCTGCACCGTGGTGAAGGACAGCACTGGACATTGAGCAGAGGGCTGATACGCCCTGTAAAGTGGACTGGAACTGATCAGCTTGCTGGAGGACCCAGCCCAGGACTATTTGGTTGGTGAAGTAACCCTTTTTGCTTTCTGCATTTATGCTGCAACCTTCGGACTATCTACTGAACTTTGCTGAATAAAAGCCGTTTTGCCGTTTTAAATCCGTTGTCCGTCACTGCTGATTGTTTGCCCGCTTACAGAAGATTTGGGATGCCCTTGGGTATGTCCCCGCCCTGTATCATGCATAACGTATTTATGGCTTGTAGATTAGCTCCGCCCCACTAAACCACACCCACGCCATGCCCATCGCCACTGCAAACTGGTCCCCAAGGTTGGCATCTCTGGGCTGCTATATGCTCTGGGCTATATATATATTTTAAATAGACAGGGGATATTACCCGGCGTACGGTCTCTGGAGAAGGACACAAAGCTGAGCTCAATTCCAGCATCTGTCAGCTGATTTATCCTTCTGGTCAGGTGTCTGGGTGAGGGGGGGATCAAGACACAGGTAACTCTCATTAAAATCTAGTCTGCCAACTGTGTACAAACCCCTCCCTGTCTCCCTGATATGCCTGAGGGCTCGCCAGTCGGGGGGGGGGGGAACTCTTTAGGGCTAGGATAAGTTTTTAGCTACTTGCCGCAGTGATAGGAGAACTACAAGACCCAGCATGTCTAGGCCGGCGGCACAGAGGCCCCGGTGTTCTGGATAATGAGACGTTATGGGACTCCTCTCTAATCTGCTGGCTGCTGAATTAGGAAAAATCAAGCCGACACCGGGATAAAGAAGCACTCCGAGGATTTACACTGAACTCTATGGTACTCCACAATACTCCAACATGGCCGGTAAAGGGTTAAAGAATAGAAGGATGCTGAGTTTACCTAAATCCACTGAGCCAACGTCCACGAATACGGAGGCGCACAGCGATCCCAGGAGGAAGCCAAATATCGGGCCAATCACAGCTGCTGTCTGAATACAGCCTGGAATGACATACAGCCAATCAGTACAGGCCACTGCGATACAGGCCACTGAAACCCCTCCCCCGAGGATCAGATCAACTGAAACCTACACCAAAATTCACCAAAAATCAAATACAGGAACACTGAGATCACCCCCTGACATCATTACTGACATTGTGACATAATTACTGACACTGTGACATTATTACCAACACTGTGACATCATTATCGACACTGTGACATCATTACTGACACTGTGACATCATTACTGACACTGTGACATCATTACCAACACTGAGACATCATTACTGACATTGAGACATTATTACTGACACTATGACATCATTACCAACACTGTGACATCATTACCAACACTGAGACATCATTACTGACATTGAGACATTATTACTGACACTATGACATCATTACCAACACTGTGACATCATTACCAACACTGAGACATCATTACTGACATTGAGACATTATTACTGACACTATGACATCATTACCAACACTGTGACATCATTACTGAGACTGTAATATCATTACCAACACTGTGACATCATTACAGACACTGTGACATCATTACAGACACTGTGACATCATTACCGATACTGTGACATCATTACCGATACTGTGACATCATTACTGATACTGTGACATATTTACCAATGTAAAGGGCGGCATTGTCCTCTCCAGCGTAGTCGTCAACATAGGACATCCCCAGCGGCTGAATCGGAGCCTCGCCCACACCGCGCAATAGATTCCCCAACAGGGCGCAAAGCCACAAAGAGCTGCCGGTGTCCTGATCACACGCTGCTGGAACAACCCGGAAATATTACGCCAAACAAAAGATACCGATCTGCACCACAAGTGTCAGCATGTCAATAGGCTCGATTCGGAGACACATTCGTCTGGACTTGCGTAGCTGTCTGTGTATGTTTTTGTGTGTGTTTGTCATTTTTTGTGGTTTTTACGTTCCATCTTCCATTCGCACGTTCGTTCCCGCTAATGCGTATATGCGCTTTCGATGGACGAATGTAAATCTGATCATTTGCGTTATTTCGGCTCATTTTTGGATCTAAATCTGATCATTTGCGTTACTTCAGATAACTTACGTTATTGGGATGGGTTTCCGTGTGATTCAGAGAGCTGATTTCCGACGGATCACCACCATATAAATCCGTTTAATTTCCGATCCACTTACGGGACCTTTGAGGGCTCGGATTGCTATTGTTGAACATGTTTTGCGGCTATGTGGAGGAGTCTGCGCGCCTTTAGCACCAAGGCATTGCATGTATCAGCATGGCCGAGGCCATAAATTGTATAGCAATGCATACCTGAATCAATACATTTCATGTATGCCTTATAGATGCATTTTAATGCTGACCTTAATTAGTCCTTAGCATGTAAACCTTTATTTTCCCACACATCCATATAATTGGTACATTTTTTTAGACTTATGTCCTTTGTGAATTATATTTGGATTGTTGAACTTGAATCTTAATTTGTTGTAGGAGTTATTGTTTTAGTCGGTTACCTTTGCTTTGTGTAATTATTTTATATTTGGTTGCAGGAACCGCAAGATGTGCCACTCACACAACATACAAGCAGTATTTGGTCCAGCTATGCGATTCCTCAGTGTTCTTGCAGGGCATCCAGGGTCGTCCCATGATGCTTATATATTGCAGAGCTCCGGCTTATTTCGTCAGTTTGAGTCAGGAGAATTATCTGGTGGATGGCTCCTGGGTAAGTTTGCTCACATTCCATCAATCCATTTTCACTGTATGGCAATGAATATAGTTGATGACTCATGACTTAACCTATGGCTGTTTTTAGCCCTTGATGACATGTTAAACAATATTGTTGCTTAGAATGAGTATTTTATGTTAGTATTTTTAAATTCTTTCAGGGGATTCTGGATATCCACTCCTGCCCTTGCTCCTGATGCCGTTCTTTGCCTGCAGAATGCGGGCCAGGGGTTCTATAATCGGGGCCTCTGCAAAACCCGGACCGTGGTGGCGAGGGCCCTCTGGCTTTTGAAGTCCAGATTTAGGTGTTTGGACACGGGGGGGGGGGGGGGGGGGGCAATGCAGTATGACCCCAACAAGGTTATACCAATATTTTAATTTACGTTTTTTAACAGGGACCACACGTGCCAGAGTGGCACAACTGAGTGTCAGGGTCCTTCAGTTGGTGGGCGAGATGCAGGAGCTGCGCAACTCGTTGGGGACCACAGATGAAGAATGATGTTATGTGGCCTGCCATTGCTATGTATTTTGTTTTTTATAGTTGTAAAAATTAGAAATTTTCATATTTTATGATGGAATCCAAAAAAAAAATGTTACAGTGTCATTTCATTTACAAAATACATTAACACAAAACTAATGGGCCCAGAAATATTTAAAGATGAATATTCACATGACCGAGAAGTGGTTTGGGTGAGCTTTAAGGGTCCAAAAGGGAAGATGGAGGACAGTGCTCAGTGATTTAGCTAAACATTGTAGTAGAAGTGAGGGTGGCAAATATGTAGGCGAGCACTTTAATGAGTTAAGTTTGTAGTGCGCAGGCGCAAGATCGTAAGGATTTCCGTCTGGACGAATATTTATTGAAAAAGGGAAACAGAAACTAACGGGAAACGTAAAGGATTCGTTGGAGGATACGATGGGAAAAGGACAAAAACGAAAGCCTACGTTGCAACATGTGGAAATGAAACGGAAAAGTCTGGATGGAAAATGACTGCCGTACGAATGGACGGAAACTTTACAGAAGGTTTTCAATGCATGCACAGAATCGCTCGCACACTCATACGAGAGCGGGAACATTAAAAAAAAAAAAAAACAGATCGGCACTAAAACGTAAGTTTGTTTTTGTCTCTCTGAATCGAGCCTATTGTTCTGGATCCTGAGTGTCAGCGTGTCATTGCTCTGGCTCCTGAGTGTCAGCGTGTCATTGCTCTGGCTCCTGAGTGTCAGCGTGTCATTGTTCTAGCTCCTGAGTGTCAGCGTGTCATTGCTCTGGCTCCCGAGTGTCAGCGTGTCATTGTCCTGGCTCCTGAGTGTCAGCGTGTCATTGCTCTGGCTCCCGAGTGTCAGCGTGTCATTGCTCTGGCTCCTGAGTGTCAGTGTGTCATTGTTCTAGCTCCTGAGTGTCAGTGTGTCATTGTTCTAGCTCCTGAGTGTCAGCGTGTCATTGCTCTGGCTCCTGAGTGTCAGCGTGTCATTGTTCTAGCTCCTGAGTGTCAGCGTGTCATTGCTCTGGCTCCCGAGTGTCAGCGTGTCATTGTCCTGGCTCCTGAGTGTCAGCGTGACATTGTTCTGGCTCCTGAGTGTCAGTGTGTCATTGTTCTAGCTCCTGAGTGTCAGTGTGTCATTGCTCTTGATCCCGAGTGTCAGCGTGTCATTGTTCTGGCTCCCGAGTGTCAGCGTGTCATTGTTCTGGCTCCTGAGTGTCAGCGTGTCATTGTTCTGGATGCTGAGTGTCAGCGTGTCATTGTTCTGGATCCCGAGTGTCAGCGTGTCATTGCTCTTGATCCCGAGTGTCAGCGTGTCATTGTTCTGGATCCTGAGTGTCAGCGTGTCATTGTTCTGGCTCCCGAGTGTCAGCGTGTCATTGTTCTGGCTCCCGAGTGTCAGCGTGTCATTGTTCTGGCTCCCGAGTGTCAGCGTGTCATTGCTCTTGATCCCGAGTGTCAGTGTGTCATTGTTCTAGCTCCTGAGTGTCAGTGTGTCATTGCTCTTGATCCCGAGTGTCAGCGTGTCATTGTTCTGGCTCCCGAGTGTCAGCGTGTCATTGTTCTGGCTCCTGAGTGTCAGCGTGTCATTGTTCTGGATCCTGAGTGTCAGCGTGTCATTGTTCTGGATCCTGAGTGTCAGCGTGTCATTGTTCTGGCTCCTGAGTGTCAGCGTGTCATTGTTCTGGCTCCCGAGTGTCAGCGTGTCATTGTTCTGGCTCCTGAGTGTCAGCGTGTCATTGTTCTGGATGCTGAGTGTCAGCGTGTCATTGTTCTGGATGCTGAGTGTCAGCGTGTCATTGTTCTGGATCCCGAGTGTCAGCGTGTCATTGTTCTGGCTCCTGAGTGTCAGCGTGTCATTGTTCTGGATCCCGAGTGTCAGCGTGTCGTTGTTCTAGCTCCTGAGTGTCAGCGTGTCATTGTTCTGGCTCCCGAGTGTCAGCGTGTCATTGTTCTGGCTCCCGAGTGTCAGCGTGTCATTGTTCTGGCTCCCGAGTGTCAGCGTGTCATTGTTCTGGCTCCCGAGTGTCAGCGTGTCATTGTTCTGGCTCCTGAGTGTCAGCGTGTCATTGTTCTGGATCCCGAGTGTCAGCGTGTCGTTGTTCTAGCTCCTGAGTGTCAGCGTGTCATTGTTCTGGCTCCTGAGTGTCAGCGTGTCATTGTTCTGGCTCCTGAGTGTCAGCGTGTCGTTGTTCTAGCTCCTGAGTGTCAGCGTGTCATTGTTCTGGCTCCTGAGTGTCAGCGTGTCATTGTTCTGGCTCCTGAGTGTCAGCGTGTCATTGTTCTGGCTCCCGAGTGTCAGCGTGTCATTGTTCTGGCTCCCGAGTGTCAGCGTGTCATTGTTCTGGCTCCCGAGTGTCAGCGTGTCATTGTTCTGGCTCCCGAGTGTCAGCGTGTCATTGTTCTGGCTCCTGAGTGTCAGCGTGTCATTGTTCTGGATCCCGAGTGTCAGCGTGTCGTTGTTCTAGCTCCTGAGTGTCAGCGTGTCATTGTTCTGGCTCCTGAGTGTCAGCGTGTCATTGTTCTGGCTCCTGAGTGTCAGCGTGTCGTTGTTCTAGCTCCTGAGTGTCAGCGTGTCATTGTTCTGGCTCCTGAGTGTCAGCGTGTCATTGTTCTGGCTCCTGAGTGTCAGCGTGTCATTGTTCTGGCTCCCGAGTGTCAGCGTGTCATTGTTCTGGATCCTGAGTGTCAGCGTGTCATTGTTCTGGCTCCCGAGTGTCAGCGTGTCATTGTTCTGGCTCCCGAGTGTCAGCGTGTCATTGTTCTGGCTCCCGAGTGTCAGCGTGTCATTGTTCTGGCTCCCGAGTGTCAGCGTGTCATTGTTCTGGCTCCTGAGTGTCAGCGTGTCATTGTTCTGGCTCCCGAGTGTCAGCGTGTCATTGTTCTGGCTCCCGAGTGTCAGCGTGTCATTGTTCTGGCTCCCGAGTGTCAGCGTGTCATTGTTCTGGCTCCCGAGTGTCAGCGTGTCATTGTTCTGGATCCTGAGTGTCAGCGTGTCATTGTTCTGGCTCCCGAGTGTCAGCGTGTCATTGTTCTGGCTCCTGAGTGTCAGCGTGTCATTGTTCTGGATCCCGAGTGTCAGCGTGTCGTTGTTCTAGCTCCTGAGTGTCAGCGTGTCATTGTTCTGGCTCCTGAGTGTCAGCGTGTCATTGTTCTGGCTCCTGAGTGTCAGCGTGTCGTTGTTCTAGCTCCTGAGTGTCAGCGTGTCATTGTTCTGGCTCCTGAGTGTCAGCGTGTCATTGTTCTGGCTCCTGAGTGTCAGCGTGTCATTGTTCTGGCTCCCGAGTGTCAGCGTGTCATTGTTCTGGATCCTGAGTGTCAGCGTGTCATTGTTCTGGCTCCCGAGTGTCAGCGTGTCATTGTTCTGGCTCCCGAGTGTCAGCGTGTCATTGTTCTGGCTCCCGAGTGTCAGCGTGTCATTGTTCTGGCTCCCGAGTGTCAGCGTGTCATTGTTCTGGCTCCTGAGTGTCAGCGTGTCATTGTTCTGGCTCCCGAGTGTCAGCGTGTCATTGTTCTGGCTCCCGAGTGTCAGCGTGTCATTGTTCTGGCTCCCGAGTGTCAGCGTGTCATTGTTCTGGCTCCCGAGTGTCAGCGTGTCATTGTTCTGGATCCTGAGTGTCAGCGTGTCATTGTTCTGGCTCCCGAGTGTCAGCGTGTCATTGTTCTGGCTCCCGAGTGTCAGCGTGTCATTGTTCTGGCTCCTGAGTGTCAGCGTGTCATTGTTCTGGCTCCCGAGTGTCAGCGTGTCATTGTTCTGGCTCCCGAGTGTCAGCGTGTCATTGTTCTGGATCCCGAGTGTCAGCGTGTCGTTGTTCTAGCTCCTGAGTGTCAGCGTGTCATTGTTCTGGCTCCTGAGTGTCAGCGTGTCATTGTTCTGGCTCCTGAGTGTCAGCGTGTCATTGTTCTGGCTCCCGAGTGTCAGCGTGTCATTGTTCTGGCTCCCGAGTGTCAGCGTGTCATTGTTCTGGATCCCGAGTGTCAGCGTGTCGTTGTTCTGGATCCCGAGTGTCAGCGTGTCGTTGTTCTGGATCCCGAGTGTCAGCGTGTCGTTGTTCTGGATCCCGAGTGTCAGCGTGTCATTGTTCTGGATCCCGAGTGTCAGCGTGTCGTTGTTCTGGATCCCGAGTGTCAGCGTGTCGTTGTTCTGGATCCCGAGTGTCAGCGTGTCGTTGTTCTGGCTCCCGAGTGTCAGCGTGTCGTTGTTCTGGATCCCGAGTGTCAGCGTGTCGTTGTTCTGGATCCCGAGTGTCAGCGTGTCATTGGTCTGGATCCCGAGTGTCAGCGTGTCATTGGTCTGGATCCCGAGTGTCAGCGTGTCATTGGTCTGGATCCCGAGTGTCAGCGTGTCGTTGTTCTGGATCCCGAGTGTCAGCGTGTCATTGTTCTGGATCCCGAGTGTCAGCGTGTCGTTGTTCTGGATCCCGAGTGTCAGCGTGTCGTTGTTCTGGATCCCGAGTGTCAGCGTGTCGTTGTTCTGGCTCCCGAGTGTCAGCGTGTCGTTGTTCTGGATCCCGAGTGTCAGCGTGTCGTTGTTCTGGATCCCGAGTGTCAGCGTGTCATTGGTCTGGATCCCGAGTGTCAGCGTGTCATTGGTCTGGATCCCGAGTGTCAGCGTGTCATTGTTCTGGATCCTGAGTGTCCGCGTGTCATTGTTCTGGATCCTGAGTGTCAGTGTGTCATTGTTCTGGATCCTGAGTGTCAGCGTGTCGTTGTTCTGGATCTCGAGTGTCAGCGTGTCATTGCTCTTGATCCCGAGTGTCAGCGTGTTATTGTTCTGGATCCTGAGTGTCAGCGTGTCATTGTTCTGGATCCCGAGTGTCAGCGTGTCATTGCTCTTGATCCCGAGTGTCAGCGTGTCATTGTTCTGGCTCCTGAGTGTCAGCGTGTCATTGTTCTGGATGCTGGTCTCACCTGTGTGGGTAAGTTGGTGGCTGGGCGGCTGCAGACATGGGGAGCTGTTGGTTGTAGCATTCGGGGGGTAAGTCTGGGGATCCTCATACATGTATCTGTGTGAGCAGAGAGAGATACAATGTATCACTGACAGCACAGACACATTATCGGGGGAAGGACACGCTGCGGCCACTGGGCGCCATTAATGGAGGTAAAGTAAATCTATGCTGCTCTGTAATTATTTAGTGTGTCCTGCATCCTATGGGAGATTTAAATAACATTGGACTTGCTTGCCCCCCGTAGCTTGGATTTTTGCATCAGTCCCTTTAGACAAACAAAACAACGGCACAAGCTTAAAGTGGACCAAAACCCACCCTGGATTCTATAAGACTCCAGGACAGGTTTACTCCCCCCAGTTTGGGATGCCCGGCTGTGTGAAACCCCAGGGTGCTGATAAACTTACCTTTCCTCTGAGCCCACGGCACATGTGCAGCTGGCACCGGCATCACTCGCGGGGCCGCGCACAGCCGAAGGGAGCCGAGTGATTCCGCACGCCGGTTGTAAGTGTGGCTGGGATTCCATTCAGCTTCTTTAATTGCACATTAGTATGCGCAGCGGGAGAAGCTGATTGGACCAGTGCTCCTGTTACATGGGCTCGAGGAGAGGTGAGTGAGCTCAGTGTTCTGGGGGGTTTCACCTAGCGGGGCATCCCATGCCGGGGTACCCCAGGGAGCCGGGATAAAGCTTTAAAGTGGAACAAAACCGCTGCTGGTCTTTCCCCAGGGCATCCCATTTTGGGATGTATGAAGTCCTGCAGATTGCTGTTATTTACTTACCTGGTCCAATGGCGCATGTGCTGGCTCTCGTCCAATCAGAGCCACTTGCCGTGCATATGTCATTCATCAAATGGCTCTGATTGTTTACAATGGGGAGTGAGAGCGGCCGCATCCCCTGCATCCTCAGGCTGGGGTGGGAGAGCGTGCACAGCCAATGTCAATGGATAGGGCAGGAGCGTGCATGCCGCTGGGGATGCTCCCACTCCCGCTCCCCATTGAAGCGTATCAGGACCGTTAGCCAAATGACATAGCAGCTGCAAATGGCTCTGATTGGACGAGAGTCTGCGCATACGCCATTGGACCAGGGAAAGGTCAGTTATTAAGGGTCATCTGGGGGGTTTTACACAGCAGGGCATCTCAATTCGGGATGCCCCTGGGGCACATAACAAAACTCGATGTAGTCAAAATCCTGGGTTTTATTCAGCTTTAACTGTAACATCGGGGATGCCATGATATCAAAGGGGGAGAAGAAGCTCTTATTGATTGACGTCTATTGAAGCATTGTCATAACTCGGGGCTGGGTTGAAGTTAAAGTGGACCAAAACCCAGGTTTTGGTCCTTTCCCCCGGGGCACCCCGGGGAAAGCATTGTCATAAATGGGGGCTGTACTGAAGTTAAAGCAGAACAAAACCCTTACGGCACGACCCTGGACTCTTTTAGACTCCAGGGCCGGCCCCTGGCCTTCCATAGGGGCATCTTAGATCGGGATGCCCTGCTGTGCAAAACACCCCCCAGGGCCCTGCAGAACGCACCTGCTCCCGGCTCCCTTACAGTTGCAAACATGAGGCAGCCACATCCCCGTCATCTTTGGGCTGTGAGTCCGCCATTTAGGGGGCGGGGGGCGCATGCTGCTGGGGATGCTGCCGCTGTGCACCTCAACTTCTTCAGCCCTGTGTCTAAACAAAGCCATTTATATAGGCACAGCAATCGGCTCTGATTGGATGAAAGCCAATAGGATCGGGGCAAGGTAAGCTTTTTGGTGGATCTGGGGGGCTTCACACAGCCGGGATGCCCCTGGACCAAGGCACAAAACCCTGGGTTTTGTTCTGCTTTAACCGTAACATCGGGGACGCCATGATTTCAAAGGGGGAGGAGAAGCTCTTATTGATTGACATCTATTGAAGCATTGTCATAACTTGGGCTGGGTTGAAGTTAAAGTGGACCAAAACCCAGGATTTTAACTTCCTCTGACCGGGGATGCCCCGCTGTGTGAAACCCTTCAGATCGCAAAGCGCAACTCACCTCTTCCCGGTCATACGGCGCATGAGCAGCCGCTCGTCCAATCAGCGCGCTCAGATCGCCTAAGGCCAGCGGCTCCGAGCGCACTGATGGCCGCATCCCCCGCTTCCCTCTAACAGAGAGCGTGCCTGCGCCGATCATTCACAAATTCCTGGCCCTGCTAGAGGGATAGCGGGGATGCGGCCGCAGCTCGCGCATGTGCCGTTGGACAGGGAAACAAGGTAAGTGTATGGGGCGACCTGGGGGGGAAGGGAATCGATCGGTGTGAGTTTTGGTCCACTTTAAGTGATTTCCTTTCTGTTCGCACTGTTGTAAAGTCGCTGCTTTGTTCCTCTGATCATCCCGCTGTTACATCTTATCTCACAATATCTATGAACCCTGTGTATTGGAATATGTCTCTGACCCCCGCCCCCGCGCACCCGACTTACCTTCCCATGAGGAAATGTGGCAGCGCCATCAGGAAGGTCCCGGCGGACATGAGGAGGCAGCCGCCCGCGATGAGTTTGGGTCGGTGCAGTTTGGCCCCGAGGAAGCTGGCGGGAGCGATCAGCAAAAGGTTACCTGCGCGACACGGACATGGGTCACCCGGGCCCCACCATACCCCCCAAATGTCCCTAATCTGGAGGGATTGTCCCTCTTTGGCGTACATGTCCCCCTGTCCCTCGTTGTTCTCATTTGTCCCTCTTTGAGGTGTAACATGCAGATCTGCAGCAATAAATGATTCATTTGCCTATTCAAAGTATTTCTATTGTTGTAACTGTTACATTGTATCTCCTATCCATCCATCAATGAGGGGGCGTGGCTTCATCCATCCCTCAATGCGGGGGAGTGGCTTCATATGTCCCTCAATGAGGGGGCGTGGCTTCATATGTCCCTCAATGAGGGGGCGTGGCTTCATATGTCCCTCAATGAGGGGGCGTGGCTTCATCTATCCCTGAATGAGGGGGGGTAGCTTCATCTATCCCTCAATGAGGGGGCGTGGCTTAATCCATCCCTCAATGAGGGTGTGTGGCTTCATTTAACAATTGTCCCTCTTTCCCACCCTGAAAGTTGCCCACTCCACCTTCACCTAGACAAATGCTGTGTCCGGAGCAGCCCTTTAACCCTTTCTGTGGATGGGGACTTTCCCAGCATGCACCTGTGTCAGGGATAACACTCACCGATCTCGAAGCTGCCGTCCACGATGCCGACCATAGCGGAGGGCAGGTTGAACCTTCTCTCCATTTGGGTGATGGTGCTCTTCAGGTAACTGCCGGCCAGCGCCTTGGCGAAGTACACGAAGCACATGGCGGCCAGGAAGACCTATAGGGACAAAGAGGAGGGACAATGAAGGGGACAATGAGGGGGTGCACCACGGCCATGGTCAGGTGACCTCGGGGAGGGCCCCAGCTCAGAAAAAATATGTAAAGAGGACCAAAACCCACAGAGACCGGCCCAGAAATCTATAAGATTCCCAGGAATCGGCTGCACTTCGGCCCCTTGTCCCCCTGACCCACCGTCAGTCCAGAGTGTCTCCTCTCCTGCAGGGGCCGCCCCACACGCGAACATCCCGGAGACACCCGTCCATGCCGGGGATCAGAAAACCGCTGCACACTCTCCTTCTGAGACACAGAATCCATCGAGGATCCTCTAAAATACAAAGTCACACAATAATTATATTTATAGGACCCAATAAACGCCGGAAAGTGGGGCCCAGCAACCAAGGGGGCCCCAGACACAGAGGACACAGGAGGAGAAGAGCTTACACTCTATTAGGGTATAAGGGAGGATACAGGAGGAGAAGAGCTTACACTCTATTAGGGTATAAGGGAGGATACAGGAGGAGAAGAGCTTACACTCTATTAGGGTATAAGGGAGGATACAGGAGGAGAAGAGCTTACACTCTATTAGGGTATAAGGGAGGATACAGGAGGAGAAGAGCTTACACTCTATTAGGGTATAAGGGAGGATACAGAAGGAGAAGAGCTTACACTCTATTAGGGTATAAGGGAGGATACAGGGGGAGAAGAGCTTACACTCTATTAGGGTATAAGGGAGGATATAGAAGGAGAAGAGCTTACACTCTATTAGGGTATAAGGGAGGATTCAGGAGGAGAAGAGCTTACACTCTATTAGGGTATAAGGGAGGATATAGAAGGAGAAGAGCTTACATTCTATTAGGGTATAAGGGAGGATACAGAAGGAGAAGAGCTTACACTCTATTATGGTATAAGGGAGGATACAGGGGGAGAAGAGCTTACACTCTATTATGGTATAAGGGAGGATATAGAAGGAGAAGAGCTTACACTCTATTAGGGTATAAGGGAGGATACAGGAGGAGAAGAGCTTACACTCTATTAGGGTATAAGGGAGGATACAGAAGGAGAAGAGCTTACACTCTATTAGGGTATAATGGGGGGGTCTCCCGCTAGGTGCTGTGGGTCGGTGATGAAGCTGCTCACCTGTGCCAGGTAAGTAGGTGCCGCGCTCCCGATGGCCACCAGTCTGGGTGCAGCAGGAGGACGGGGTCGGCTCTTATAGGTGGGTGGGCCGGCGGCGGCTGATCCCGGGATAATGCCGCTTTCTTTCTCCCAATTAATAGGGAACATTTCTGGCATTCCGGGCTGACGTCCCCCCCCCCCCCCCGCGATCACCTCTGCGGGCACGAGGCACAATAACGCGACGTCACCCAATCGCACAGCAGCGTGACGGACACATTATACCAGGCTGTATTGCATGCGCTCGGGATGCCACATATAAGCTAAATATAACATAGCATAGATATATGGTGTTTGGGGCATTCAAAGGGCCCCTGAGCACAGGGGTCCACCAGGGATTCTCTTGTAACGTGTGGGCCAGTCCGAGCCGTATAAACACCAAGCTGTGTAACACTAAGGAACTGGATACAATTGTTACAACCTGCTGATTCCCATCTCTATGGAGCATCCCCTCCACTCATCCTTCTCAGATCCACTCGTCCACCATTCCTCCCAGCTCCGCTTATCCATTCCCCTAGCTCCATCTACTCTCCAATCCAACTTATCCCCAATTAGTTGTACTCATCCAATGTCCTTTTAGCTCCAGTCATCTCCCTCCCAGCTCCACTCATCCATCCTCCAATTTTGTCCAATCATCATTCACCTCTCCAGCATCTGTTCCTAACTCCACTCATCCATCCCCCTCCCAGATCCAGTAATCCATCCCCTTTTTCCAATTCCACTCAACACCCCAATCCTGGAGCAACTTATCTGATTTGACTTGAAGATCCGCTCATCCCTCATTTCTCCAACTTCCCTCATCCACCCCCTCCCTCCCCCTAACCCTCCAAGTTGAACAAATAGACCTCCATTAAGCTTCAATCATCACCCCCCTACCAGATCCACTCATCCATCCTCCCTTTTGGTCCACACATCATCCACCTGTCCAGCATCAATCATCATCTGTTCCTAACTCCACTCATCCACCCCTCCCAGATCCAGTAATCCATCCCCTTTTCCAACTCTGCTCAACACCCCAATCCTAGAACAACTCCGACTCCACTTATCCCTCTTTTCTCCAACTTCACTCATGCACCTCCTTCCAGTTCCACATACCTCCCCCTGCTCTACTCATCCGTCCCACCTCCATTCATCCACCTCCAATTTCCAGCTTCACTCCCTGCTCCGCTTATCCATTCCCCTGCTCCATCTACTCTCCAACCCAACTTATCCACAACTAGTTTTACTCATCCATTATCCTTTTAGCTCCACTCATCCATCCTCCCAGTTACACTCATTCATCCAACCCATTTGGTCCACCCATTATCCAGCTCTCTAGCACAAATCATCATCTGTTCCTAACTCCACTCATCCACCCCTCCCAAATCCAGTAATCCATCCCCTTTTCCAATGCCACCCAATCCTAGAGCAACTTATCTGATTAGACTCCAAGATCCGCTCATCCCTCTTTTCTCCAACTTCCCTCAAGCACCCTATTCCCGTTCCCAATCCCCCCTGGTCTACTCATCCGTCCCACCTCCATTCATCCACCTCCAATTTCCAGCTTCACTTCCTGCTCCACTTATCCATCAACTTCCAACCCAACTTATTTCCAACCAGTTGTACTCTTCCATTATTCCTTTAGCTCCAGTCATCACCCCCTCCTCCCAGATCCACTCATCCATCCTCCCATTTGGTCCACTTATCATCCCCCTCTCCAGCAACAATCATCATCTGTTCCTAACTCCACTCATCCACCCCTCCCAGATCCAGTAATCCATCCCCTTTTTCCAACTCCACTCAACACCCCAATCCTAGAGCAACTTATCCGATTTCACTCCAAGATCCGCTCATCCATCATATATCCAACTTCACTCATGCACCTCCTTCCAGTTCCACATACCTCCCCTTGCTCTACTCATCCATCCCACCCCCATTCATCCACCTCCAATTTCCAGCTTCACTCCCTGCTCCACTTATCCATTCCCCACGCTCCATCTACTTTCCAACCCAACTTATTCCCAACCAGTTTTATTCATCCATTCCCCCTAACTCCACTCATCCATCTTCACTTTTGGTCCACTCATTATCCAGCTCTCCAGCATCAATCATCATCTGTTCCTATCTCCACTCATCCATCCCCCTCCAAGATCCAGTAATCCATCCCCTTTTCCAACTTCACTCAACACCCCAATCCTAGAGCAATTTAACAGATTTAACTCCAAGATCCACTCATCCCTCTTTTCTTCAACTTCCCTCATGCACCCTCTTCAAGTTCCACATGCTCTACTCATCCATCCCACCTCCATTCAACCACCTAATTTCAAGCTTCTCTCAGACCCCCTCCCTGCTCCACTTATCAAATCCCTCAGCTCCCATAACCCCGAACCTTCAGTTCAATGCTCCCCTCGTCCACTGCCTGGCAGCGTTACTCATCCATCCCCTCCCGGCTACATTCGTCCACCCCTGTCTCAGCTCCACTCATCTACTCCTCTCCCAGCTCCACTCATCCACTCCTCTCCCAGCTCCTCTCACCCACCCCTCTCCCAGCTCCACTTATCCACCCCTCTCCCAGCTCCACTCACCCATCCCTCTCCCAGCTCCACTCATCCACTCCTCTCCCAGCTCCACTCATCCATCCCTCTCCCAGCTCCACTCATCCACCCCTCTCCCAGCTTCACTCATCCACCCCTCTCCCAGCTCCACTCATCCAGCCCTCTCCCAGCTCCACTCATCCACTCCTCTCCCAGCTCCACTCATCCACTCCTCTCCCAGCTCCAACCATCCACGCCTCTCCAGGCTCCACTCATCCACTCCTCTCCCAGCTCCAATCATCCAGCCCTCTCCCAGCTCCACTCATCCACACCTCTTCCAGCTCCACTCATCCACCCCTCTCCCAGCTCCACTCATCCACCCCTCTCCCAGCTTCACTCATCCACCCCTCTCCCAGCTTCACTCATCCACCCCTCTCCCAGCTCCACTCATCCACCCCTCTCCCAGCTTCACTCATCCACCCCTCTCCCAGCTCCAATCATCCACGCCTCTCCAGGCTCCACTCATCCCCTCCTCTCCCAGCTCCAATCATCCACCCCTCTCCCAGCTCCACTCATCCACCCCTCTCGTAGCTCCACTCATCCACCCCTCTCCCAGCTCCACTTATCCACCCCTCTCCCAGCTTCACTCATTCACCCCTCTCCCAGCTCCACATATCCACCCCTCTCCAAGCTCCAATCATCCACCCCTCTAGTAGCTCCAATCATCCACCCCTCTCCTAGCTCCACTCATTCACCCCTCTCCCAGCTCCACTCATTCACCCCTCTCCCAGCTCCACATATCCACCCCTCTCCAAGCTCCACATATCCACCCCTCTCCCAACTCTACTCACCCACCCCTCTCCCAGCTTCACTCACCCACCCCTCTCCCAGCTTCACTCACCCACCCCTCTCCCAGCTCCACTCACCTACCCCTCTCCCAGCTCCCCTCATCCATCTCTCTACCAGCTTCACTTATCCACCCCTCTCCCAGCTCCACTTATCCACCCCTCTCCCAGCTACACTCATCCACCCTTCTCCCGACTCCACTCACCCACCCCTCTCCAAGCTCCACTCAACCACCACTCTTCCAGCTCCAATCATCCACCCCTCTTCCAGTTCCACTCATCCACCCTCTCCCAGCTTCATTCATCCACCCCTCTCCCAGCTTCACTTATCCACCCCTCTCCCAGCTCCACTCATTCACCCCTCTCCCAGCTCCCCTCATCCACCCCTCTCCCAGCTCCACTTGTCCACCCCTCTCCCAGCTCCACTCACCCACCCCTCTCCCAGCTCCACTCATCCAATCCTCTCGAAGCTCCAATCATCCACCCTCTCCCAGCTCTACATATCCACCCCTCTCCCAGCTCAACTCATTCACCCCTCTCCCAGCTCCACTTATCCACCCCTCTCCCAGCTCCACTCATCCACCCCTCTCCCAGCTCCAATCATCCACCCCTCTCCCAGCTCCACTCATCCAATCCTCTCGAAGCTCCAATCATCCACCCCTCTCCCAGCTCCACATATCCACCCCTCTCCCAGCTCCACTCATTCACCCCTCTCCTAGCTCCACTTATCCACCCCTCTCCCAGCTCCACTCATCCACTCCTCTCCCAGCTCCACTCATCCAATCCTCTCGAAGCTCCAATCATCCACCCCTCTCCCAGCTCCACATATCCACCCCTCTCCCAGCTCCACTCATTCACCCCTCCCCCAGCTCCACTCATCCACCCCTCTCCCAGCTCCACTTAACCACCCCTCTCCCAGCTCCACTCATCCAATCCTCTCGAAGCTCCAATCATCCACCCCTCTCCCAGCTCCACATATCCACCCCTCTTCCAGCTCCACTCATTCACCCCTCTCCCAGCTCCACTCATCCACCCCTCCCCCAGCTCCCCTCAGCCACCACTCTCCCAGCTCCACTTATCCACCCCTCCCCCAGCTCCACTCAGCCACCACTCTCCCAGCTCCAATCATCTACCCCTCTCCCAGATTCACTTACCCACCCCTCTCTCAGCACCAATCAACCACCCTCTCCGAGATTCACTCATCCACCCGTCTCCCAGCTCCACTTATCCACCCCTCTCCCAGCTCCACTCACCCACCCCTCTCCCAGCTCCACTCATCCACTCCTCTCCCAGCTTCACTTATCCACCCCTCTCCCAGCTACACTCATCCACCCCTCTCCCAGCTCCACTCATCCACCCCTCTCCCAGCTACACTCATCCATCCCTCTCCCAGCTTCACTCATTCACCCCTCTCCCAGCTCCACATATCCACCCCTCTCCAAGCTCCAATCATCCACCCCTCTCCTAGCTCCAATCATCCACCCCTCTCCCAGCTCCACTCATCCACCCTTCTCCTAGCTCCACTCATCCACCCCTCTCCCAGGTCCACTCATTCACCCCTCTCCCAGCTCCACATATCCACCCCTCTCCCAGCTCCACATATCCACCCCTCTCCCAACTCTACTCACCCACCCCTCTCCCAGCTTCACTCACCCACCCCTCTCCCAGCTCCACTCACCCACCCCTCTCCCAGCTCCCCTCATCCATCTCTCTACCAGCTCGACTTATCCACCCCTCTCACAGCTCCACTTATCCACCCCTCTCCCAGCTCCACTCATCCACCCCTCTCCCGACTCCACTCACCCACCCCTCTCCCGACTCCACTCACCCACCCCTCTCCCAGCTCCAATCAACCACCACTCTTCCAGCTCCAATCATCCACTCCTCTCCCAGCTCCACTCATCCACCCTCTCCCAGCTTCATTCATCCACCCCTCTCCCAGCTTCACTTATCCACCCCTCTCCCAGCTCCACTCATTCACCCCTCTCCCAGCTCCACACATCCACCCCTCTCCCAGCTCCACTTGTCCACCCCTCTCCCAGCTCCACTCACCCACCCCTCTCCCAGCTCCACTCATCCAATCCTCTCGAAACTCCAATCATCCACCCTCTCCCAGCTCTACATATCCACCCCTCTCCCAGCTCAACTCATTCACCCCTCTCCCAGCTCCACTTATCCACCCCTCTCCCAGCTCCACTCATCCAATCCTCTCGAAGCTCCAATCATCCACCCCTCTCCCCGCTCCACTTATCCACCCCTCTCCCAGCTCCACTCATCCAATCCTCTCGAAGCTCCAATCATCCACCCCTCTCCCAGCTCCACATATCCACCCCTCTCCCAGCTCCACTCATCCACTCCTCTCCCAACTCCACTCATCCAATCCTCTCGAAGCTCCAATCATCCACCCCTCTCCCAGCTCCACATATCCACCCCTCTCCCAGCTCCACTCATTCACCCCTCTCCCAGCTCCACATATCCACCCCTCTCCCAGCTCCACTCATTCACCCCTCTCCCAGCTCCACTTATCCACCCCTCTCCCAGCTCCACTCATCCACTCCTCTCCCAGCTCCACTCACCTACCCCTCTCCCAGCTCCACTCATCCAATCCTCTCGAAGCTCCAATCATCCACCCCTCTCCCAGCTCCACATATCCACCCCTCTCCCAGCTCCACTCATTCACCCCTCCCCGAGCTCCACTCATCCACCCCTCTCCCCGCTCCACTTATCCACCCCTCTCCCAGCTCCACTCATCCAATCCTCTCGAAGCTCCAATCATCCACCCCTCTCCCAGCTCCACATATCCACCCCTCTCCCAGCTCCACTCATCCACTCCTCTCCCAACTCCACTCATCCAATCCTCTCGAAGCTCCAATCATCCACCCCTCTCCCAGCTCCACATATCCACCCCTCTCCCAGCTCCACTCATTCACCCCTCTCCCAGCTCCACTTATCCACCCCTCCCCCAGCTCCACTCAGCCACCACTCTCCCAGCTCCACTTATCCACCCCTCCCCCAGCTCCACTCAGCCACCACTCTCCCAGCTCCAATCATCTACCCCTCTCCCAGATTCACTTACCCACCCCTCTCTCAGCACCAATCAACCACCCTCTCCGAGATTCACTTATCCACCCCTCTCCCAGCTCCACTTATCCACCCCTCTCCCAGCTCCACTCACCCACCCCTCTCCCAGCTCCACTCATCCACCCCTCTCCCAGCTCCACTTATCCACCCTCCCCCAGCTCCACTCACCCACCCCTCTCCCACCTCCACTTATCCAACCCTCTCCCAGCTCCACTCACCCACCCCTCTCCCAGCTCCACTCATCCAATCCTCTCAAAGCTCCAATCATCCACCCCTCTCCCAGCTCCACATATCCACCCCTCTCCAGCTCCACTCATTAACCCCTCTCCCAGCTCCACTCATCCACCCCTCTCCCAGCTCCACTCATCCACTCCTCTCCCAGCTCCACTCATCCAATCCTCTCCCAGCTCCCCTCATCCACCCCTCTCCCAGCTCCACTTATCCACCCCTCTCCCTGCTCCACTCACCTACCCCTCTCCCAGCTCCACTCATCCAATCCTCTCGAAGCTCCAATCATCCACCCCTCTTCCAGCTCCACATATCCACCCATCTCCCAGCTCCACTCATCCAATCCTCTCCCAGCTCCAATCATCCACCCCTCTCCCAGCTCCACTCATCCAATCCTCTCCCAGCTCCACTCATCCACTCCTCTCCCAGCTCCACTCATCCAATCCTCTCCCAGCTCCAATCATCCACCCCTCTCCCAGCTCCACATATCCACCTCTCTCCCAGCTCCACTCATTAACCCCTCTCCCAGCTCCACTTATCCATCCCTCTCCCAGCTCCACTCATCCACTCCTCTCCCAGCTCCACTCATCCAATCCTCTCCCAGCTCCCCTCATCCACCCCTCTCCCTGCTCCACTTATCCACCCCTCTCCCAGCTCCACTCACCTACCCCTCTCCCAGCTCCACTCATCCAATCCTCTCGAAGCTCCAATCATACACCCCTCTTCCAGCTCCACATATCCACCCCTCTCCCACCTCCAATCATCCACCCCTCTTCCAGCTCCACTCATCCACTCCTCTCCCAGCTCCACTCATCCACTCCTTTACCAGCTCCACTCATCCACCCCTCTCCCAGCTCCACTCTTTCACCCCTCCCCAAGCTCCACTCATCCACTCCTCTCCCAGCTCCACTCATCCACTCCTCTCCCAGCTCCACTCATCCACCCCTCTCCCAGCTCCACTCATCCTCCCTCTCCCAGCTCCACTCATCCACCCCTCTCCCAGCTCCACTTATCCACCCCTCTCCCAGCTCCACTCATCCACTCCTCTCCCAGCTCCACTCATCCACCCCTCTCCCAGCTCCACTTATCCACCCCTCTCCCAGCTCCACTCATCCACTCCTCTCCCAGCTCCACTCATCCAATCCTCTCGAAGATCCAATCATCCACCCCTCTCCCAGCTCCACATATCCACCCCTCTCCCAGCTCCACTCATCCACTCCTCTCCCAGCTCCACTCATCCAATCCTCTCGAAGTTCCAATCATCCACCCCTCTCCCAGCTCCACATATCCACCCCTCTCCCAGCTCCACTCATTCACCCCTCTCCCAGCTCCACTTATCCACCCCTCTCCCAGATCCACTCATCCACCCCTCTCCCAGCTCCACTCAGCCACCACTCTCCCAGCTCCACTTATCCACCCCTCCCCCAACTCCACTCAGCCACCACTCTCCCAGCTCCAATCATCTACCCCTCTCCCAGATTCACTTACCCACCCCTTTCTCAGCACCAATCATCCACCCTCTCCGAGATTCACTTATCCACCCCTCTCCCAGCTCCACTTATCCACCCCTCTCCCAGCTCCACTCATGCACCCCTCTCCCAGCTCCACTCATCAACTCCTCTCCCAGCTCCACTCATGCACTCCTCTCCCAGCTCCACTTATCCACCCTGCCCCAGCTCCACTCACCCACCCCTCTCCCAACTCCACTCATCCAATCCTCTCGAAGCTCCAATCATCCACCCCTCTCCCTGCTCCAATCATCCACCCCTCTCCCAGCTCCACATATCCACCCCTCTCCCAGCTCCACATATCCACCCCTCTCCCAGCTCCACATATCCACCCCTCTCCCAGCTCCACATATCCACCCCTCTCCCAGCTCCACATATCCACCCCTCTCCCAGCTCCACTCATTCACCCCTCTCCCAGCTCCACTCACCCACCCCTCTCCCAGCTCCACATATCCACGCCTCTCCCAGCTCCACTCATCCAATCCTCTCCCAGCTCCAATCATCCAATCCTCTCCCAGCTCAACTTATCCACCCCTCTCCCAGCTCCACTCACCCACCCCTCTCCCAGCTCCCCTCATCCACCCCTCTCCCAGCTCCACTTATCCACCCCTCTCCCACCTCCAATCATCCACCCCTCTCCCAGCTCTACTCATCCACCCCTCTCCCAGCTCAACTTATCCACCCCTCTCCCAGCTCCACTCACCCACCCCTCTCCCAGCTCCACTCATCCAATCCTCTCGAAGCTCCAATCATACACCCCTCTCCCAGCTCCACTCATCCACCCCTCTCCCAGCTCCACATATCCACCCCTCTCCCAGCTCCACATATCCACCCCTCTCCCAGCTCCACATATCCACCCCTCTCCCAGCTCCACTCATCCACTCCTCTCCCAGCTCCACTCATCCAATCCTCTCGAAGCTCCAATCATCCACCCCTCTCCCAGCTCCACATATCCACCCCTCTCCCAGCTCCACTCATTCACCCCTCTCCCAGCTCCACTTTTCCACCCCTCCCCCAGCTCCACTCAGCCACCACTCTCCCAGCTCCAATCATCTACCCCTCTCCCAGATTCACTTACCCACCCCTCTCTCGGCACCAATCATCCACCCTCTCCGAGATTCACTTATCCACCCCTCTCCCAGCTCCACTTATCCACCCCTCTCCCAGCTCCACTCATGCACCCCTCTCCCAGCTCCACTCATCAACTCCTCTCCCAGCTCCACTCATGCACTCCTCTCCCAGCTCCACTTATCCACCCTGCCCCAGCTCCACTCACCCACCCCTCTCCCAACTCCACTCATCCAATCCTCTCGAAGCTCCAATCATCCACCCCTCTCCCTGCTCCAATCATCCACCCCTCTCCCAGCTCCACATATCCACCCCTCTCCCAGCTCCACATATCCACCCCTCTCCCAGCTCCACATATCCACCCCTCTCCCAGCTCCACATATCCACCCCTCTCCCAGCTCCACATATCCACCCCTCTCCCAGCTCCACTCATTCACCCCTCTCCCAGCTCCACTCACCCACCCCTCTCCCAGCTCCACATATCCACGCCTCTCCCAGCTCCACTCATCCAATCCTCTCCCAGCTCCAATCATCCAATCCTCTCCCAGCTCAACTTATCCACCCCTCTCCCAGCTCCACTCACCCACCCCTCTCCCAGCTCCCCTCATCCACCCCTCTCCCAGCTCCACTTATCCACTCCTCTCCCACCTCCAATCATCCACCCCTCTCCCAGCTCTACTCATCCACCCCTCTCCCAGCTCAACTTATCCACCCCTCTCCCAGCTCCACTCACCCACCCCTCTCCCAGCTCCACTCATCCAATCCTCTCGAAGCTCCAATCATACACCCCTCTCCCAGCTCCACTCATCCACCCCTCTCCCAGCTCCACATATCCACCCCTCTCCCAGCTCCACATATCCACCCCTCTCCCAGCTCCACATATCCACCCCTCTCCCAGCTCCACTCATCCACTCCTCTCCCAGCTCCACTCATCCAATCCTCTCGAAGCTCCAATCATCCACCCCTCTCCCAGCTCCACATATCCACCCCTCTCCCAGCTCCACTCATTCACCCCTCTCCCAGCTCCACTTTTCCACCCCTCCCCCAGCTCCACTCAGCCACCACTCTCCCAGCTCCAATCATCTACCCCTCTCCCAGATTCACTTACCCACCCCTCTCTCGGCACCAATCATCCACCCTCTCCGAGATTCACTTATCCACCCCTCTCCCAGCTCCACTTATCCACCCCTCGCCCAGCTCCACTCATGCACCCCTCTCCCAGCTCCACTCATGCACCCTCTCCCAGCTCCACTTATCCACCCTGCCCCAGCTCCACTCACCCACCCCTCTCCCAGCTCCACTCATCCAATCCTCTCGAAGCTCCAATCATCCACCCCTCTCCCAGCTCCACATATCCACCCCTCTCCCAGCTCCACTCATTCACCCCTCTCCCAGCTCCACTTATCCACCCCTCCCGCAGCTCCACTCAGCCACCACTCTCCCAGCTCCACTTATCCATCCCTCCCCCAGCTCCACTCAGCCACCACTCTCCCAGCTCCAATCATCTACCCCTCTCCCAGATTCACTTACCCACCCCTCTCTCGGCACCAATCAACCACCCTCTCCGAGATTCACTTATCCACCCCTCTCCCAGCTCCACTTATCCACCCCTCTCCCAGCTCCACTCATGCACCCCTCTCCCAGCTCTACTCATCCACTCCTCTTCCAGCTCCACTCATGCACCCTCTCCCAGCTCCACTTATCCACCCTGCCCCAGCTCCACTCACCCACCCCTCTCCCAGCTCCACTCATCCAATCCTCTCGAAGCTCCAATCATCCACCCCTCTCCCAGCTCCACATATCCACCCCTCTCCCAGCTCCACATATCCACCCCTCTCCCAGCTCCACTCACCTACCCCTCTCCCAGCTCTACATATCCACCCCTCTCCCAGCTCCACTCATCCACCCCTCTCCCAGCTCCACATATCCACCCCTCTCCCAGCTCCACATATCCACCCCTCTCCCAGCTCCACTTATCCACCCCTCACCCAGCTCGACTCATCCAATCCTCTCCCAGCTCTACTCATCCACCCTCTCCCAGCTCCACTCATCCACCCCTCTCCCAGCTCAACATATCCACCCCTCTCCCAGCTCCACATATCCACCCCTCTCCCAGCTCCACTCATTCACCCCTCTCCCAGCTCCACTCATCCACCCCTCTCCCAGCTCCACTCATCCACCCCTCTCCCAGCTCCACTCATCCACCCCTCTCCCAGCTCCACTCATCCACCCCTCTCCCAGCTCCACATATCCACCCCTCTCCCAGCTCCACTCATCCACCCCTCTCCCAGCTTCACATATCCACCCCTCTCCCAGCTCCACTCATCCACCCTCTCCCAGCTCCACATATCCACCCCTCTCCCAGCTCCACATATCCACCCCTCTCCCAGCTCCACATATCCACCCCTCTCCCAGCTCCACATATCCACCCTCTCCCAGCTCCACATATCCACCCCTCTCCCAGCTCCACATATTCACCCCTCTCCCAGCTCCACTTATCCACCCCTCTCCCAGCTCCACTCATCCAATCCTCTCCCAGCTCCACTCATCCACCCTCTCCCAGCTCCACTCATTCACCCCTCTCCCAGCTCCACATATCCACCCCTCTCCCAGCTCCACATATCCACCCTTCTCCCAGCTCCACTCATCCACTCCTCTCCCAGCTCCACTTATCCACCCCTCTCCCACCTCCACTCATCCACCCCTCTCCCAGCTCCACTTATCCACCCCTCTCCCAGCTCCACTTATCCACCTCTCTCCCACCTCCACTCATCCACCCCTCTCCCAGCTCCACTCACCCACCCCTCTCCCAGCTCCACTTATCCACCCCTCTCCCAGCTCCACTCATCCACCCCTCTCCCAGCTCCAATTATCCACCCCTCTCCCAGCTCCACATATCCACCCCTCTCCCAGCTACACTCATCCACTCCTCTCCCAGCTCCACATATCCACCCCTCTCCCAGCTCCACATATCCACCCCTCTCCCAGCTCCACATATCCACCGCTCTCCCAGCTCCACTCATTCAACCCTCTCCCAGCTCCACTCATCCAATCCTCTCCCAGCTCCACTCATCCACCCACTCCCAGCTCCACTCATTGACCCCTCTCCCAGCTCCACTCATCCACTCCTCTCCCAGCTCCACTCATCCACCCCTCTCCCAGCTCCAATCATCCACCCCTCTCCCAGCTCCACATATCCACCCCTCTCCCAGCTCCACTCATCCACTCCTCTCCCAGCTCCACTCATCCAATCCTCTCCCAGCTCCAATCATCCACCCCTCTCCCAGCTCCCCTCATTCACCCCTCTCCAAGCTCCACTTATCCACCCCTCTCCCAGCTCCACTCACCTACCCCTCTCCCAGCTCCACTCATCCAATCCTCTCGAAGCTCCAATCATCCACCCCTCTCCCAGCTCCACTTACCCACCCCTCTCCCAGCTCCACTTATCCACCGCTTCCTCCAGCTCCACTCACCCACCCCTCTCCCAGCTCCACTCATCCACCCCTATCCTAGCTCCAATCATCTACCCCTCTCCCAGATTCACTTATCCACCCCTCTCCCAGGTCCACTTACCCACCCCTCTCCCAGCTCCACTCATCCAATCCTCTCGAAGCTCCAATCATCCACCCCTCTCCCAGCTCCACATATCCACCCCTCTCCCAGCTCCACTTCTCCACCCCTCTCCCAGCTCCACTCATCCACTCCTCTCCCAGCTCCACTCATCCAATCCTCTCGAAGCTCCAATCATCCACCCCTCTCTCAGCTCCACATATCCAGCCCTCTCCCAGCTCCACTCATTCACCCCTCTCCCAGCTCCACTTATCCACCCCTCTCCCAGCTCCAATCATCCACTGCTCTTCTAGCTCCACTCATCCACTCCTCTCCCGGCTCCATTCATCCACTCCTCTCCCAGCTCCACTCATCCACTCTTTTCCCACCTCCAATCATCCACCCTCTCCCAGCTCCACTTATCCACCCCTCTCCCAGCTCCACTCATTCACCCCTCTCCCAGCTCCACTCATCCACCCTCTCCCAGCTCCACTCATCCACTCCTCTCCCAGCTCCAATCATCCACCCCTCTCCCACCTCCACTCATCCACCCCTCCCCCAACTCCACTCATCCACCCTCTCCCAGCTCCACTCATTCACCCCTCCCCCAGCTCCACTTACCCACCCCTCTCCCAGCTCCACTCATCCACTCGTCTCCCAGCTCCACTTACCCACCCCTCTCCCAGCTCCACTCATTCACCCCTCTCCCAGCTCCACTCATTCACCCCTCTCCCAGCTCCACATATCCACGCCTCTCCCAGCTCCACTCATCAAATCCTCTCCCAGCTCCCCTCATCCACCCCTCTCCCAGCTCCACTTATCCACCCCTCTCCCAGCTCCACTCACCCACCCCTCTCCCAGCTCCCCTCATCCACCCCTCTCCCAGCTCCACTTATCCACCCCTCTCCCAGCTCCAATCATCCACCCCTCTCCCAGCTCCCCTCATCCACCCCTCTCCCAGCTCCACTTACCCACCCCTCTCCCAGCTCCACTCATCCACTCCTCTCCCAGCTCCACTCTCCTACCCCTCTCCCATTTCCACTCATCCAATCCTCTCGAAGCTCCAATCATCCACCCTCTCCCAGCTCCACATATCCACCCCTCTCCCAGCTCAACTCATTCACCCCTCTCCCAGCTCCACTTATCCACCCCTCTCCCAGCTCCACTCATCCAATCCTCTCGAAGCTCCAATCATCCACCCCTCTCCCAGCTCCACATATCCACCCCTCTCCCAGCTCCACATATCCACCCCTCTCCCAGCTCCACTCATCCACCCCTCTCCCAGCTCCACTCATCCAATCCTCTCGAAGCTCCAATCATCCACCCCTCTCCCAGCTCCACATATCCACCCCTCTCCCAGCTCCACATATCCACCCCTCTCCCAGCTCCACTCATCCAATCCTCTCCCAGCTCCAATCATCCACCCCTCTCCCAGCTCCACATATCCACCCCTCTCCCAGCTCCACTCATCCACTCCTCTCCCAGCTCCACTCATCCAATCCTCTCGAAGCTCCAATCATCCACCCCTCTCCCAGCTCCACTCATCCACTCCTCTCCCAGCTCCACTCATCCAATCCTCTCGAAGCTCCAATCATCCACCCCTCTCCCAGCTCCACATATCCACCCCTCTCCCAGCTCCACTCATCCACTCCTCTCCCAGCTCCACTCATCCAATCCTCTCGAAGCTCCAATCATCCAACCCTCTCCCAGCTCCACTCATCCACTCCTCTCCCAGCTCCACTCATCCAATCCTCTCGAAGCTCCAATCATCCACCCCTCTCCCAGCTCCACATATCCACCCCTCTCCCAGCTCCACTCATCCACTCCTCTCCCAGCTCCACTCATCCAATCCTCTCGAAGCTCCAATCATCCACCCCTCTCCCAGCTCCACATATCCACCCCTCTCCCAGCTCCACTCATTCACCCCTCTCCCAGCTCCACTTATCCACCCCTCCCCCAGCTCCACTCAGCCACCACTCTCCCAGCTCCACTTATCCACCCCTCCCCCAGCTCCACTCAGCCACCACTCTCCCAGCTCCAATCATCTACCCCTCTCCCAGATTCACTTACCCACCCCTCTCCCAGCTCCAATTATCCACCCTGCCCCAGCTCCACTCATCCACCCCTCTCCCAGCTCCACATATCCACCCCTCTCCCAGCTTCACTCATCCACCCCTCTCCCAGCTCCACATATCCACCCCTCTCCCAGCTCCACATATCCACCCCTCTCCCAGCTTCACTCATCCTCCCTCTCCCAGCTCCACATATCCACCCCTCTCCCAGCTCCACTTATCCACCCCTCTCCCAGCTCCCCTCATCCACCCCTCTCCCAGCTCCACATATCCACCCCTCTCCCAGCTCCACTTATCCACCCCTCTCCCAGCTCCACATATCCACCCCTCTCCCAGCTCCACATATCCACCCCTCTCCCAGCTCCACTTATCCACCCCTCTCCCAGCTCTACTCATCCAATCCTCTCCCAGCTCCACTCATCCACCCCTCTCCCACCTCCACTCATCCACCCCTCTCCCAGCTCCACTCATCCACCCCTCTCCCACCTCCACTCATCCACCCCTCTCCCAGCTCCACTCATCCACCCCTCTCCCAGCTCCACTCATCCACCCCTCTCCCAGCTCCACTCATCCACCCCTCTCCCACCTCCACTCATCCACCCCTCTCCCAGCTCCACTTATCCACCCCTCTCCCACCTCCACTCATCCACCCCTCTCCCAGCTCCACTCATCCACCCCTCTCCCAGCTCCACTCATTCACCCCTCTCCCAGCTCCACATATCCACCCCTCTCCCAGCTTCACTCATCCTCCCTCTCCCAGCTCCACATATCCACCCCTCTCCCAGCTCCACTTATCCACCCCTCTCCCAGCTCTACTCATCCAATCCTCTCCCAGCTCCACTCATCCAATCCTCTCCCAGCTCCACTCATCCACCCTCTCCCAGCTCCACTTATCCACCCCTCTCCCACCTCCACTCATCCACCCTCTGTATCATTCCTTCTATTCTTTCTGTGTCATTCCTTCTATTCTTTCTGTGTAATTCCTTCTATTCTTTCTGTGTCTTTTCTTCTATTCTTTCTTTCTGTATCATTCCTTCTATTCTTTCTGTATCATTCCTTCTATTCTTTCTGTGTCATTCCTTCTATTTTTTCTGTGTCGTTCCTTCTATTCTTTCTGTGTCATTCCTTTTATTCTTTCTTTGTCGTTCCTTCTATTCTTTCTGTGTCATTCCTTCTATTATTTCTTTGTCGTTCCTTCTATTCTTTCTGTGTCATTCCTTCTATTATTTCTTTGTCGTTCCTTCTATTCTTTCTGTGTCGTTCCTTCTATTCTTTCTGTATCATTCCTTCTATTCTTTCTGTGTCATTTCTTCTATTCTTTCTGTGTCGTTCCTTCTATTCTTTCTGTATCATTCTTTCTATTCTTTCTGTGTCGTTCCTTCTATTCTTTCTGTGTCATTCCTTCTATTCTTTCTGTGTCATTCCTTCTATTCTTTCTGTGTCGTTCCTTCTATTCTTTCTGTATCATTCCTTCTATTCTTTCTGTGTCGTTCCTTCTATTCTTTCTGTATCATTCCTTCTATTCTTTCTGTGTCGTTCCTTCTATTCTTTCTCTGTCATTCCTTCTATTCTTTCTGTGTCGTTACCTTCTATTCTTTCTGTGTCATTCCTTCTATTCTTTCTGTGTCATTCCTTCTATTCTTTCTGTATCATTCCTTCTATTCTTTCTGTGTCGTTCCTTCTATTCTTTCTGTATCATTCCTTTTATTCTTTCTGTGTCGTTCCTTCTATTCTTTCTGTGTCATTCCTTCTATTCTTTCTGTGTCATTCCTTCTATTCTCTCTGTGTCGCTCCTTCTAGTCTTTCTTTTTTTCCATCTTTCTTTTGTTCCTTGTTTTTTTTTTTCTTTTTCTTTTCCTGTATTATTCCTCCCTTCTTTTTTTTACACTTGGTCGGGATGGGGAAGTGAAACCTCCAGCTTCTAAGGACCAAGTTTTTGAATTCCAACAGGAAAATTCACCTTAAATGGAAAGTCCAAGAAATGTCCCCGGAGCACAGAGGGCACCTGGGTGTCGGGTACGTCTGTCACCTGTAACACACTGATGGTTGGTGCATGTGCCCGGGGACGCCGGGCCGGGCCGGCAGAGGCGATCTGATGGTAGGTGGTCACTCCCGGGCCCTGTGGGATGCCCCTTCCATTACCGGCAACAGCAAACATCCGCTTCATCCCGCACCTGCACCGGCCTCTTGCTGCCCTGGCGCCCCCCTGAGGGTGCTCGGCTCCTCTACAAATGCAGAGTGCTCCAGGGCCCACGTCTTCTTCCCAGGACTCCCCACTGCCCAGGGGCCAATCAGTCACTTCACCCGGACCTTCATCATGATTTATTGAAAAGCCCAAACCCTTATAAAACCATTCCCCAGCATCTAAAATTAATATATTTTAAGTTTTAGTCACTTACTTATTATTCTTTCCCCCACTGGGCTGCAACTCTGTTCAGGACTCTAGGATACGGGCGCCGCAACTCTTGGCTCAGAAGCATCACAGGCAGTGTGTGGCCGGCCCTGGAGTCAGGAATGCCCCATAGACCTTAACAATGCCCCATAGACTTGTATGGGGTGTTGTTCCAGTTTGAGATCATCCCATGTTGAGCATCCCAGGGCTCCCCATCTGCTCCCCGCCTGGATGACGCCCTAGGCAGGGGACTATGCTATTACCCCACTATCTGCTCTTCTTTGGGGTAAGTCTATGAGTGGACCAAAACCCTGCACGATCAGCCCAGGAATCTATAAGATTAAATTCCCTGCCTCCGGGGCATCCAGAGTCAGGATACCCTTCTATGTGAAACCTACCAGGTTTCCCCATTAACTTACCTTGCCTCCCGGTCTAACGGCGCATGTGCGAGCCCCGGGGCGCATCCCCCGCTTCCCTCTAGCCAGGGATTTGTGAATGGACGGCGCGGGCACGTTCCCTGTTATTACGAATATATTACGAATATTTTATTGACCGCCAAGTAAGTACAGGATACATACAAGGAATGCTTTTTGGAAGGGAGGTTCCCCGTTAGAGCTATAAACATTAAATATAAAAGAAAATTAATATAAAAATTAAACATTTTTTACATATTATACATATTATACATTTTATCATATGTACACATGATGTTGGTAACTAGTGACATGGTAGAGACAGGAAGTTCGTGGCAGGTTAATCAGTGGTGGTTATTTAGCGCCTTAACGGCCAGTGGATAGAAGTGGTCAGAGGGAAGCGGGGGATGCGGCCGTCAGCGCGCTTGGTGTCACTGGTCTTAGACGACGTGACGTCATTGGCTCCGAATGCGCTGACGGCCGCATCCCCCGCTTCCCTCTGATCACTTCTATCCACTAGCCGTTAAGGCGCTAAATAACTGCCACTGATTAACCTGCCACGAACTTCCTGTCTCTACCATGTCACTAGTTACCAACAACATCATGTGTACATATGATAAAATGTATAATATGTATAATATGTAAAATGTTTATTTTTATATTAATTTTCTATATTTAATGTTTATAGCTCTAACGGGGAACCTCCCTTCCAAAAAGCATTCCTTGTATGTATCCTGTACTTACTTGTCGGTCAATAAAATATTCATAATATATTCGTAATAACAGGGAACGTGCCCGCGCCGTCCATTCACAAATGCCTGGCTAGAGGGAAGCGGGGGATGCGCCCGGGGCTCGCACATGCGCCATTGGACCGGGATTAAGGTAAGTGTATGGGGCGACCTGGGGGGTGTCACACATCCGGGCATCCCGATTTTGGATGCCCCGGGGGGAGGGGGAATGGATCGGCCCAGGAATCTATAAGATCCAGCTGGATTTTGGTCCACTGTAACAAGAGGTGATATCCACCACACGCCATGTGTGTCAGGACACAAAGCAAAAGGGGCCCCTGAGACTCTGTCGCACAGGGGCCCACATACCCCCGAAGTCGCCCTTGTCGGTGAGTATAGCGAGCGGCTGGGTAACGAGAGGTGCACCGGCCCTTTAAGTGGCCACGGCTCACACAAATGACCCCAGCAGCACAAAGCCTGGAGCGGGGTAATTAGCGGGCAGAGCGCAGGGGGCGGGGCCACGATGTTGCCGACCATTATGTCAGTTTATTCTCGGAAACATTAAATGAGTCTCTGAGGAGCCGAATGAAAGGGACAAATTATGGGAGTTAATCCCCCCTCCTCCTCCGCGCCCCCGCAGGATTGTCCCCCCTGCTGATCCGCCCCAATCGCCCTCCCTGACTACAATCCTGTTTACTGCCCGCCAAGAGGGAACACAATGCCACCCCAGGGGGCAACTGGCCCAGGCCCAAGAGCTCACATGCAGGAGGATAACAAGTCCCAGCATGCCCCTGGCACCCCTCACCTTCTATACATACACCTTATTTTGTTCCATGGTTTACCAGGGTTTAGGAGGACAAAACTAAGAAAGAAAGAGAGGGGCATCCCACTTTACAGGCTGAGAGGGGCATCCCACTTTACAGGCTGAGAGGGGCCTCCCACTTTACAGGCTGAGAGGGGCATCCCACTTTACAGGCTGAGAGGGGCATCCCACTTTACAGGCTGAGAGGGGCATCCCACTTTACAGGCTGAGAGGGGCATCCCACTTTACAGGCTGAGAGGGGCATCCCACTTTACAGGCTGAGAGGGGCATCCCACTTTACAGGCTGAGAGGGGCATCCCACTTTACAGGCTGAGAGGGGCATCCCACTTTACAGGCTGAGGGGGGCATCCCACTTTACAGGCTGAGAGGGGCATCCCACTTTACAGGCTGAGAGGGGCATCCCACTTTACAGGCTGAGAGGGGCATCCCACTTTACAGGCTGAGGGGGGCATCCCACTTTACAGGCTGAGAGGGGCATCCCACTTTACAGGCTGAGAGGGGCATCCCACTTTACAGGCTGAGGGGGGCATCCCACTTTACAGGCTGAGAGGGGCATCCCACTTTACAGGCTGAGAGGGGCATCCCACTTTACAGGCTGAGAGGGGCATCCCACTTTACAGGCTGAGAGGGGCATCCCACTTTACAGGCTGAGAGGGGCATCCCACTTTACAGGCTGAGGGGGGCATCCCACTTTACAGGCTGAGAGGGTCAACCCACTTTACAGGCTTAATTTAACAACTGTCCCTATTTCTCACACCAAAAAGTTAGAAGGTCTGCATTTGGGCACAGATGAGTCAGTAGTGTAGTAGATAAATCTGGGGCACAGAACATTTAGCAGCACAATTTAGTTTAGTATATAGATCAGTTGGTGGCAGAGTAGATTCGGGCACAGATCAGATTTGGAGACACAGATCAGGAGCAGATCAGATTTGGAGACACAGATCAGGAGCAGATCAGATTTGGAGACAGATCAGGAGCAGATCAGATTTGGACACAGATCAGGAGCAGATTTGGACACAGATCAGGAGCAGATTTGGACACAGATCAGGAGCAGATCAGATTTGCAGACACAGATCAGGAGCAGATCAGATTTGCAGACACAGATCAGGAGCAGATCAGATTTGCAGACACAGATCAGGAGCAGATCAGATTTGGAGACACAGATCAGGAGCAGATCAGATTTGGAGACACAGATCAGGAGCAGATCAGATTTGGAGACACAGATCAGGAGCAGATCAGATTTGGAGACACAGATCAGGAGCAGATCAGATTTGGAGACAGATCAGGATCAGATCAGATTTGGACACAGATCAGGAGCAGATCAGATTTGGACACAGATCAGGAACAGGTCAGATTTGGACACAGATCAGGAGCAGATCAGATTTGGAGACACAGATCAAGAGCAGATCAGATTTGGAGACAGATCAGGAGCAGATCAGATTTGGACACAGATCAGGAACAGATCAGATTTGGACACAGATCAGGAGCAGATCAGATTTGGACACAGATCAGGTGCAGATGAGATTTGGAAACAGATCAGGAGCAAATCAGATTTGGACACAGATCAGGAGCAGATCATATTTGGACACAGATCAGGAGCAGATCAGATTTGGACACAGATCAGGAGCAGATTTGGACACAGATCAGGAGCAGATCAGATTTGGAGACACAGATCAGGAGCAGATCAGATTTGGACACAGATCAGGAGCAGATCAGATTTGGACACAGATCAGGAGCAGATCAGATTTGGAGACACAGATCAGGAGCAGATCAGATTTGGAGACACAGATCAGGAGCAGATCAGATTTGGAGACACAGATCAGGAGCAGATCAGATTTGGAGACACAGATCAGGAGCAGATCAGATTTGGACACAGATCAGGAGCAGATCAGATTTGCAGACACAGATCAGGAGCAGATCAGATTTGCAGACACAGATCAGGAGCAGATCAGATTTGGAGACACAGATCAGGAGCAGATCAGATTTGGAGACAGATCAGGAGCAGATCAGATTTGAACACAGATCAGGAACAGATCAGATTTGGACACAGATCAGGAGCAGATCAGATTTGGACACAGATCAGGAGCAGATCAGATTTGGACACAGATCAGGAGCAGATCAGATTAGGACACAGATCAGGAGCAGATCAGATTTGGACACAGATCAGGAGCAGATCAGATTTGGACACAGATCAGGAGCAGGTTTGGACACAGATAAGGAGCAGATCAGGAACAGATCAGGAACAGATCAGATTTGGAGACAGATCAGGAGCAGATCAGATTTGGAGACACAGATCAGGAGCAGATCAGATTTGGAGACAGATCAGGAACAGATCAGATTTGGAGACACAGATCAGGAGCAGATCAGATTTGGAGACAGATCAGGAACAGATCAGATTTGGAGACACAGATCAGGAGCAGATCAGATTTGGAGACAGATCAGGAACAGATCAGATTTGGAGACACAGATCAGGAGCAGATCAGATTTGGACACAGATCAGGAGCGGATTAGATTTGGAGACACAGATCAGGAGCAGATCAGATTTGGAGACAGATCAGGAACAGATCAGATTTGGAGACACAGATCAGGAGCAGATCAGATTTGGACACAGATCAGGAGCAGATCAGATTTGGACACAGATCAGGAGCAGATCAGATTTGGACACAGATCAGGAGCAGATCAGATTTGGACACAGATCAGGAGCAGATCAGATTTGGACACAGATCAGGAGCAGATCAGATTTGGACACAGATCAGGAGCAGATTTGGACACAGATCAGGAGCAGATCAGATTTGGAGACACAGATCAGGAACAGATCAGATTTGGAGACAGATCAGGAACAGATCAGATTTGGAGACACAGATCAGGAGCAGATCAGATTTGGAGACACAGATCAGGAGCAGATCAGATTTGGACACAGATCAGGAGCAGATCAGATTTGGACGCAGATCAGGAGCAGATCAGATTTGGAGCCACAGATCAGGAGCAGATCAGATTTGGAGACAGATCAGGAACAGATCAGATTTGGAGACACAGATCAGGAGCAGATCAGATCTGGATACACAGATCAGGAGCAGATCAGATTTGGACACAGATCAGGAGCAGATCAGATTTGGAGACACAGATCAGGAGCAGATCAGATTTGGAGACAGATCAGGAGCAGATCAGATCTGGAGACAGATCAGGAACAGATCAGATTTGGAGACACAGATCAGGAGCAGATCAGATTTGGACACAGATCAGGAGCAGATCAGATTTGGACACAGATCAGGAGCAGATCAGATTTGGACACAGATCAGGAGCAGATCAGATTTGGACACAGATCAGGAGCAGATCAGATTTGGACACAGATCAGGAGCAGAACAGATTTGGACACAGATCAGGAGCAGATTTGGACACAGATCAGGAGCAGATCAGATTTGGAGACACAGATCAGGAACAGATCAGATTTGGAGACAGATCAGGAACAGATCAGATTTGGAGACACAGATCAGGAGCAGATCAGATTTAGAGACACAGATCAGGAGCAGATCAGATTTGGACACAGATCAGGAGCAGATCAGATTTGGACGCAGATCAGGAGCAGATCAGATTTGGAGCCACAGATCAGGAGCAGATCAGATTTGGAGACAGATCAGGAACAGATCAGATTTGGAGACACAGATCAGGAGCAGATCAGATTTGGAGACAGATCAGGAGCAGATCAGATCTGGAGACAGATCAGGAACAGATCAGATTTGGAGACACAGATCAGGAGCAGATCAGATTTGGACACAGATCAGGAGCAGATCAGATTTGGACGCAGATCAGGAGCAGATCAGATTTGGAGCCACAGATCAGGAGCAGATCAGATTTGGAGACAGATCAGGAACAGATCAGATTTGGAGACACAGATCAGGAGCAGATCAGATTTGGAGACAGATCAGGAACAGATCAGATTTGGAGACAGATCAGGAGCAGATCAGATTTGGACACAGATCAGGAGCAGATCAGATTTGGAGACACAGATCAGGAGCAGATCAGATTTGGAGACACAGATCAGGAGCAGATCAGATTTGGACACAGATAAGGAGCAGATCAGATTTGGAGACACAGATGAGGAGCCGATCTGATTTGGACACAGATCAGGAGCAGATCAGATTTGCAGACAGATCAGGAGCAGATCAGATTTGGAGACACAGATCAGGAGCAGATCAGATTTGGAGACAGATCAGGAACAGATCAGATTTGGAGACACAGATCAGGAGCAGATCAGATTTGGAAACAGATCAGGAACAGATCAGATTTGGAGACACAGATCAGAAGCAGATCAGATTTGGACACAGATCAGGAGCAGATCAGATTTGGAGACACAGATCAGGAGCAGATCAGATTTGGACACAGATCAGGAGCAGATCAGATTTGGACACAGATCAGGAGCAGATCAGATTTGGAGACACAGATCAGGAGCAGATCAGATCTGGAGACACAGATCAGGAGCAGATCAGATATGGACACAGATCAGGAGCAGATCAGATTTGGACACAGATCAGGAGCAGATCAGATTTGGACACAGATCAGGAGCAGATCAGATTTGGAGACACAGATCAGGAGCAGATCAGATCTGGAGACACAGATCAGGAGCAGATCAGATTTGGAAACACAGATCAGGAGCAGATCAGATTTGGAGACACAGATCAGGAGCAGATCCCATTTGGAGACACAGATCAGGAGCAGATCAGATTGGAGACACAGATCAGGAGCAGATCAGATTTGGACACAGATCAGGAGCAGATCAGATTTGGAGACACAGATCAGGAGCAGATCAGATTTGGACACAGATCAGGAGCAGATCAGATTCAGAGACAGATCAGGAGCAGATCAGATTTGGACACAGATCAGGAGCAGATCACATTTGGACACAGGTCAGGAGCATATCAGATTTGGACGCAGATCAGGAGCAGATCCGATTTGGACACAGATCAGGAGCAGATCAGATTTGGAGACAGATCAAGAACAGATCCGATTTGGACACAGATAAGGAGCAGATCAGATTTGGAGACACAGATCAGGAGCAGATCAAATTTGGACACAGATCAGGAGCAGATCAGATTTGGACACAGATCAGGGGCAGATCAGATTTGGACACAGATCAGGAGCAGATCAGATTTGGAGACACATATCAGGAGCAGATCAGATTTGGACACAGATCAGGAGAAGATCAGATTTGGACACAGATCAGGATCAGATCAGATTTGGAGACATAGATCAGGAGCAGATCAGATTTGGAGACACAGATCAGGAACAGATCAGATTTGGACACAGATCAGGAGCAGATCAGATTTGGAGACAGATCAGATTTGGACACAGATCAGGAGCAGATCAGATTTGGACACAGATCAGGATCAGATCAGATTTGGAGACACAGATCAGGAGCAGATCAGATTTGGACACAGATCAGGAGCAGATCGGATTTGGAGACACAGATCAGGAGCAGATCAGATTTGGACACAGATCAGGAGCAGATCAGATTTGGAGACACAGATCAGGAGCAGATCAGATTTGGACACAGATCAGGAGCAGATCGGATTTGGAGACACAGATCAGGAGCAGATCAGATTTGGACACAGATCAGGAGCAGATCGGATTTGGACACAGATCAGGAGCAGATCATATTTGGACACAGATCAGGAGCAGATCAGATTTGTAGACACAGATCAGGAGCAGATCAGATTTGGACACAGATCAGGAGCAGATCAGATTTGGACACAGATCAGGAGCAGATCAGATTTGGACACAGATCAGGAGCAGATCAGATTTGGAGACAGATCAGATTTGGACACAAATCAGGAGCAGATCAGATTTGGAGACACAGATCAGGAGCAGATCAGATTTGGACACACCGTTCAGGAGAAAATCAGATTTGGACACAGATCAGGAGCAGATCAGATTTGGACACAGATCAGGATCAGATCAGATTTGGAGACACAGATCAGGAGCAGATCAAATTTGGAGACACAGATCAGGAGCAGATCAGATTTGGACACAGATCAGGAGCAGATCAGATTTGGAGACACAGATCAGGAGCAGATCAGATTTGGACACAGATCAGGAGCAGATCGGATTTGGAGACACAGATCAGGAGCAGATCATATTTGGACACAGATCAGGAGCAGATCGGATTTGGACACAGATCAGGAGCAGATCAGATTTGGACACAGATCAGGAGCAGATCAGATTTGTAGACACAGATCAGGAGCAGATCAGATTTGGACACAGATCAGGAGCAGATCAGATTTGGACACAGATCAGGAGCAGATCAGATTTGGACACAGATCAGGAGCAGATCAGATTTGGACACAGATCAGGAGCAGATCAGATTTGGACACAGAACAGAAGATCAGATTTGGACACAGATCAGGAGCAGATCAGATTTGGACACAGATCAGGAGCAGATCAGATTTGGAGACACAGATCAGGAGCAGCTCAGATTTGGACACAGATCAGGAGCAGATCAGATTTGGAGACACAGATCAGATTTGGAGACACAGATCAGGAGCAGATCAGATTTGGAGACACAGATCAGGAGCAGATTAGATTTGGACACAGATCAGGAGAAGATCAGATTTGGACACAGATCAGGAGCAGATCAGATTTGGACACAGATCAGGAGCAGATCAGATTTGGAGACACAGATCAGGAGCAGATCAGATTTGGAGACACAGATCAGGAGCAGATCAGATTTGGAGACACAGATCAGGAGCAGATTAGATTTGGACACAGATCAGGAGCAGATCAGATTTGGACACAGATCAGGAGCACATCAGATTTGGACACAGAACAGAAGATCAGATTTGGACACCGATCAGGAGCAGATCAGATTTGCAGACACAGATCAGGAGCAGATCAGATCTGGACACAGATCAGGAACAGATCAGATTTGTAGACACAGATCAGGAGCAGATCAGATTTGGACACAGATCAGGAGCAGATCAGATTTGGACACAGATCAGGAGCAGATCAGATTTGGACACAGATCAGGAGCAGATCAGATTTGGACACAGATCAGGAGCAGATCAGATTTGGACACAGAACAGAAGATCAGATTTGGACACAGATCAGGAGCAGATCAGATTTGGACACAGATCAGGAGCAGATCAGATTTGGAGACACAGATCAGGAGCAGATTAGATTTGGACACAGATCAGGAGCAGATCAGATTTGGAGACACAGATCAGGAGCAGATCAGATTTGGACACAGATCAGGAGCAGATCATAGTTGGACACAGAACAGAAGATCAGATTTGGACACAGATCAGGAGCAGATCAGATTTGGACACAGATCAGGAGCAGATCAGATTTGGACACAGATCAGGAGCAGATCATAGTTGGACACAGAACAGAAGATCAGATTTGGAGACACAGATCAGGAGCAGATCAGATTTGGACACAGATCAGGAGCAGATCAGATTTGGACACAGATCAGGAGCAGATCAGATTTGGAGACACAGATCAGGAGCAGATCAGATTTGGAGACACAGATCAAGAGCAGATCAGATTTGGACACAGATCAGGAGCAGATCAGATTTGGACACAGATCAGGAGCAGATCAGATTTGGACACAGATCAGGAGCAGATCAGATTTGGAGACACAGATCAGGAGCAGATCAGATTTGTAGACACAGATCAGGAGCAGATCAGATTTGGACACAGATCAGATTTGGACACAGATCAGGAGCAGATCAGATTTGGACACAGATCAGGAGCAGATCAGATTTGGACACAGATCAGGAGCAGATCAGATTTGGACACAGATCAGGAGCAGATCAGATTTGGACACAGATCAGGAGCAGATCAGATTTGGACACAGATCAGGAGCAGATCAGATTTGGAGACACAGATCAGGAGCAGATCAGATTTGGACACAGATCAGGAGCAGATCAGATTTGGACACAGATCAGGAGCAGATCAGATTTGGACACAGATCAGGAGCAGATCAGATTTGGACACAGATCAGGAGCAGATCAGATTTGGACACAGATCAGGAGCAGATCAGATTTGGACACAGATCAGATTTGGACACAGATCAGGAGCAGATCAGATTTGGACACAGATCAGGAGCAGATCAGATTTGGACACAGATGTGAGGTGGCTTTGTAGAAGTTTTCTCATTGGTCACACTGGTCACCCGGCCTCTCTCCTGTTACAGGGCTGTGAGAGGCTCCATTTAGCAGACATATATGGGTTGATTCAAAGAAACATGTAACAGCTTGGATTTGGCTCACGATCATCCTATTTTTCACGTCCGCTCGTGCGTTCGTATGAACTTGCGAGTGATTCAATAAGCAAATACGTTTCTATCCTAAAAGATACGTCCGTTCGTATGGCAGTTCGGGAATCAGACCTATGTCAGTTTCCATCCTGATTTTTCCGTTTCATTTCTCAGGTTGCAACATTGGTTTTGCCCTTTTTCCTTTTTTGTCTGGACGTAAATCCTTCTGATCTTGCGGCTCCGCAATACAAACTTACCTCATTAAAGTGCATTCTAAATATTTGGTCTTTTAATTTTCGTTATTTCATTCATTTTGTAGTAACCAACCATTAATGAATGCATTTGCATAAGTAAATCTTACTTTGTTTAATTTTTAGTTAACTTGCATTTTTTACTTGTGGATTTAATTTTAATATTTTGGCTTCAAATGGTACAACTTTAACTTTTTTGTGTGGTTACCCACACCCTCTACATACAGATTGCTCACAAATATTAAAAAACACCCAGCAACTTCTGCATGTTATGAGCCTAGAAACAGCCAAGATGGCGGCTCAGGTATTATCGGGCAGCCTGCAAACAGAAAGGGCCTTGTGACTGTGTTGCTCTGGATTCTTTGATTTCTGACCTTTCCGTGCCCCCAGCTCTGCTGTGTCTGTGCAAAATACAGCAGTAACCCACATCCAGCACTTTATCCCGCTCTCCTCTCCTCAGTAAGTGTGATGCATCTGACCAAAGATGTGCTTAAATAATTAAACAAAGCAAAGGTAAACAACTACACCAATAAATGCAATCTAAAAATATTATTCTAGTACCTCAATTTTAAAATAAATAACAAAGGACATAAGTTTCTTTAATTAACGCAAATATATTGCAAAATAAAGGTTTACATGCAAAGGACTAATTAAGGTCCACATTAAAATGCTTTTATAAGGCATACATGAATCAGGTATGCATTGCCATACAATTTATGGCCTCGGCCATGCTGATACATGCAGTTCATTGGAGCTCAAGACGCGCAGACTCCTCCACATAGCCAAAAAACCTGTTCAAGAACAGCAATCCGACTGCTAAAAGGTGTCGGCTGTGGCTTTCTTTTAAAACGCGTTTAGAGGTTTCTCTGAATCACACCTAAACACATCCAATTAACCTAAGTTTTACGTTTTGATCGTAAGTTTTAGGATTTGATCCTAAGTTTTACGTTTTGATCCTAAAATTTACGAACGAACTGCCGCTGATCGTAAGAGCATATACGCATACGTACGTAGGCTCGTGCGAGTCGGGAATGGCCAAAAAAACAGGAAAAAATGACTAACACCCACCCAAACTTACGATTCTCGATACGAAATCAATTAACTTTTGCTCTTTGAATCGAGGGGATAGTATACGAAGGACAGGGAACATGGAGCTCTGCACAGCGAGTCTATGGACAGCACATGGGACACTGTTTGTATTGTAGAGGGGGGCTGAACATCTAAACTTTCCTTAATAAGCTGCCAGGAGGGAGGACACACAAAGGGAAGCCTTTACCTTGTGGCGGAAGCAGCAGCACTTCCCTGCAACAAATGGAACTTAACCGTTCTCAAAAACTGCGCTTAAATGTATACACACTAGACATATATATTTTTATAACATCTCGCTCCAAGCCTACAGACTGTTGTCACTTCAGTCCCAATATCCAGTATAAAAATATATATATACAGCCCTAAAGCTGTATATCAGGCTCAGCGAAAGCAAAAGCAACTTTATCACCGCAGGTGCTCTTCGTGTCAAATCTGTGACATCATCACCTTCTCATATATAACATAGCAGATTCAATCAGGTTTTTAAGCGCATCCGATTCCACTTAGTAGCTCCACTTTTTCTCCTTTGGCAATATTTGATGCTCATATATTCGGGTGCTCGTAGCTGAGGACAGTCACGTGTTTTCTGACGAGCAGCGCAGCTGACTGCGTCCGGAGGAGGCGGTGAGCCGGGACTCGCTTGCTGTATGCTGGTGCGCGCGTATTGTGCAGGAAAGTCTTACATGACGCCCAACCTCTACAGTTTTATGCTTAATGCGTGTTTTTGCTTGAACATCTGGTGAGCGGCTTTATAAGGGGCCAGCGGCCATTTACTTCAGTCTTCCTGTGTGTGACATACTTACGCTATTGGAGCGCTTTTGTGCTTTTGTCTTTTGCATGTGTTTTAATAAACCCGGGGAAAGCTGCTTTATTATCTTTGTGGAAAGTGGATTTTATTGTTCAATAAGAGCATATTTAAGAGGGTGACTACTCGAGTACCCGAATATATGAGCATCAAATATAGCCAAAGGAGAAAAAGTGGAGCTACTAAGTGGAATCAGATGCGCTTAAAAACCTGATTGAATCTGCTACGTTATATATGAGAAGGTGATGATGTCACAGATTTGACACGAAGAGCACCTGCGGTGATAAAGTTGCTTTTGTTTTCGCTGAGCCTGATATACAGCTTTAGGGATGTATTATATATATATATATATATTTTTAGCTCTTCCCTGCAGCCGAGTTACAAATGGCAGAACCTGGTGAAGCATCCACTGCCCTCCAGCTCCTGGGACAGGCTGTCACTAGGGGGCAGCAGCGTGCACACATATCCTGCTCTGTCACATGACACGCCTGCGCGGAGCCAACGTTCTACCAGCGGCCGATGCGCAGAGCAGTGTAATGGGTGCGTGTGTGAGAGCGGCGGGCAGTGCGGCCTCCACCCGTTACACTGCTCTGCTCATCGGCCACCACCTGCGGCCTTCCCATGTGCCGGCCTACCGGGATTCTGCCCCGTATGCCCTATGGCCAGCCCACCCCTGCCTGTTACCCCCAGATCTGTGCAAGTCAGAGGCTACCCCAGGGTCTGCCCGGCCCGTTACACGGGGCAAGTCAGATGCTACCCCCGGGTCTGCCCGGCCCGACCCCTTACACGGGGCAAGTCAGAGGCTACCCCAGGGTCTGCCCGGCCCCTTACACAGGGCAAGTCAGAGGCTACCCCAGGGTCTGCCCGGCCCTCCCCCTTACACGGGGCAAGTCAGGGGCTACCCAAGGGTCTGCCCGGCCCTGGCCCTTACACGGGGCAAGTCAGAGGCTGCCCGGCACTGGCCCTTACACGGGACAAGTCAGAGGCTAACCCAGGGTCTGCCCGGCCCTGGCCCTTACACGGGGCAAGTCAGAGGCTACCCCAGGGTCTGCCCGGGCCTGACCCTTACACGGGGCAAGTCAGAGGCTAGCCCACGGTCTGCCCGGCCCGGCCCCTTACACAGGGCAAGTCAGAGGCTACCCCAGGGTCTGCCCGGCCCTGGCCCTTAGACGGGGCAAGTCAGAGGCTACCCCAGGGTCTGCCCGGCCCTGGCTCTTACACGGGGCAAGTCAGAGGCTACCCCAGGGTCTGCCCGGGCCTGACCCTTACACGGGGCAAGTCGGAGGCTAGCCCACGGTCTGCCCGGCCCGGACCCTTACACAGGGCAAGTCAGAGGCTACCCCAGGGTCTGCCTGGCCCTGCCCTTTACACAGGGCAAGTCAGAGGCTACCCCATGGTCTGCCTGGCCCTTACACTGGGCAAGTCAGAGGCTACACCAGGGTCTGCCCGGCCCTACCCCTTACACGGGGCAAGTCAGAGGCTACACCAGGGTCTGCCCGGCCCTACCCCTTACACGGGGCAAGTCAGAGGCTACCCCAGGGTCTGCCCGGCCCTGCCCCTTACACGGGGCAAGTCAGAGGCTACACCAGGGTCTGCCCGGCACTGGCCCTTACACGGGGCAAGTCAGTGGCTACCCCAGGTTCTGCCTGGCCCTGCTCCTTACACGGGGCAAGTCAGCGGCTACCCAAGCGTCTGCCCGGCCCTGGCCCTTACACTGGGCTAGTCAGTGGCTACCCCAGGGTCTGCCCGGCCCTACCCCTTACACGGGGCAAGTCAGCGGCTACCCCAGGGTCTGCACGGCGCTCACCCTTACACGGGGCAAGTCAGCGGCTACCCCAGGGTCTGCCCGGCCCTGCTCTTACACGGGGCAAGTCAGAGTCTACCCCAGGGTCTGCCCGGCCCTGGCCCTTACACGGGGTAAGTCAGCAGCTACCCCAGGGTCTGCCCGGCCCTGGCCCTTACACGGGGCAACTCAGAGGCTACCCCAGGGTCTGCCCGGCCCTACCCCTTACACGGGACAAGTCAGAGGCTACCCCAGGGTCTGCCCGGCCCTACCCCTTACACGGAGCAAGTCAGAGGCTACCCCAGGGTCTGCCCGGCCCTGGAACTTACACGGGGCAAGTCAGAGGCTACCCCAGGGTCTGGCCGGCCCTACCCCTTGCACGGGGCAATTCAGAGGCTACCCCAGGGTCTGCCCGGCCCTACCCCTTACACGGAGCAAGTCAGAGGCTACCCCAGGGTCTGCCCGGCCCTGGAACTTACACGGGGCAAGTCAGAGGCTACCCCAGGGTCTGGCCGGCCCTACCCCTTGCACGGGGCAATTCAGAGGCTACCCCAGGGTCTGCCCGGCCCTACCCCTTGCACGGGGCAAGTCAGAGGCTACCCCAGGGTCTGCCCGGTCCTGGCCCTTACACGGGGCAAGTCAGCGGCTACCCCAGGGTCTGCTCCGCCCTGCCCCTTACACAGGGCAAGTTAGAGGCTACCCCAGTGTCTGCCCGGCCCCTTATACGGGGCAAGTCAGAGGCTACACCAGGGTCTGCCCGGCCCTGGCCCTTACACGGGGCAAGTCAGCGGCTACCAAAGGGTCTGCCCGGCCCTGGCCCTTACACGGGGCAAGTCAGTGGCTACCCCAGGGTCTGCCCGGCCCGACCCCTTACACGGGACAAGTCATTGGCTACCCCAGGGTCTGCCCGGCCCAACCCCTTACACAGGGCAAGTCAGTGGCTACCCCAGGGTCTGCCCGGCCCTGGCCCTTACACGGGGCAAGTCAGAGGCTACCCCAGGGTCTGCCCGGCCCTTCCCCTTACACGGGGCAAGTCAGGGGCTACCCAAGGGTCTGCCCAGCCCTGGCCCTTACACGGGGCAAGTCAGAGGATGCCCGGCCCTGGCCCTTACACGGGGCAAGTCAGAGGCTACCCCAGGGTCTGCCCGGCCCTGGCCCTTACACGGGGAAGTCAGCGGCTACCCCAGGGTCTGCCCGACCCTGCCCCTTACACGGGACAAGTCAGCGGCTACCCCAGGGTCTGCCCGGGCCCTCCTCCTTACACGGGGCAAGTCAGCGGCTACCCCAGGGTCTGCCCGACCCTGCCCCTTACACGAGGCAAGTCAGCGGCTACCCCAGGGTCTCCCCGGCCCTGGCCCTTACACGGGGCAAGTCAGAGGCTACCCCAGGGTCTTCCCGGCCCTGGCCCTTACATGGGGCAAGTCAGCGGCTACCCCAGGGTCTGCCCGGCCCTGGCACTTACATGGGGCAAGTCAGCGGCTACCCCAGGGTCTGCCCAGCCCTACCCCTTACACGGGGCAACTCAGAGGCTACCCCAGGGTCTGCCCGGCGCTACCCCTTACACGGGCAACTCAGAGGCTACCCCAGGGTCTGCCCGGCCCTGGCCCTTACACGGGGCAAGTCAGAGGCTACCCCAGGGTCTGCTCCGCCCTGCCCCTTACAGGGGGCAAGTCAGAGGCTACCTCACAGTCTGCCCGGCCCTACCCCTTACATGGGGCAAGTCAGAGGCTACCCCAGGGTCTTCCCGGCCCTGGCCCTTAGACGGGACAAGTCAGAGGCTACCCCAGGGTCTTCCCGGCTCTGGCCCTTACATGGGGCAAGTCAGCGGCTACCCCAGGGTCTGCCCGGCCCTGGCACTTACATGGGGCAAGTCAGCGGCTACCCCAGGGTCTGCCCAGCCCTACCCCTTACACGGGGCAACTCAGAGGCTACCCCAAAGTCCGCCCGGCCCTACCCCTTACACGGGCAACTCAGAGGCTACCCCAGGGTCTGCCCGGCCCTGGCCCTTACACGGGGCAAGTCAGAGGCTACCCCAGGGTCTGCTCCGCCCTGCCCCTTACACGGGGCAAGTCAGAGGCTACCTCACGGTCTGCCCGGCCCTACCCCTTACATGGGGCAAGTCAGAGGCTACCCCAGGGTCTTCCCGGCCCTGGCCCTTACACGGGACAAGTCAGAGGCTACCCCAGGGTCTGCCCGGCCCTGGCCCTTACACAGGGCAAGTCAGCAGCTACCCCAGGGTCTGCCCAGCCCGGCCCATTACACGAGACAAGTCAGTGCCTACCCCAGGGTCTGCCCGGCCCTACCCCTTACACGGGGCAAGTCAGCGGCTACCCCAGGGTGTGCCCAGCCCGGCCCCTTACACAGGGCAAGTCATCAGCTACCCCAGGGTCTGCCCGGTCCGGCCCCTTACACGGGACAAGTCAGCGGCTACCCCATTGTCTGCCCGGCTCTGGCCCTTACACGGGGCAAGTCAGCGGCTACCCCAGGGTCTGCCCGGCCCGGCCCCTTACACAGGGCAAGTCAGCAGCTACCCCAGGGTCTGCCCGGCCCATTACACGAGACAAGTCAGCGGCTACCCCAGGGTCTTCCCGGCCCTCCCCCTTGCACGGGGCAAGTCAGAGGCTACCCCAGGGTCTGCCCGGCCCTGCCCCTTACACTGAGCAAGTCAGAGGCTACCCCAGGGTCTGCCCGGCCCCTTACACGAGACAAGTCAGAGGCTACCCCAATATATCTGCCTGGCCCTACCCCTTACACGGGGCAAGTCAGAGGCTACCCCAGGGTCTGCCCGGCCCCTTACACAGGGCAAGTCAGCGGCTACCCCCAGGGTCTTCCCGGCCCTCCCCCTTGCACAGAGCAAGTCAGAGGCTACCTCAGGGTCAGCACGGCCCTGCCCCTTACACTGGGCGAGTCAGAGGCTACCCCAGGGTCTGCCCGGGCCTGGCCCTTACTCTGGGCAAGTCAGTGGCTACCCCAGGGTCTGCCCGGCCCTGACCCTTAAATGGGGCAAGTCAGCTGCTACCCCAGGGTCTGCCCGGCCCTACCCCTTAAATGGGGCAAGTCAGAGGATGCCCGGCCCTGGCCCTTACACGGGGCAAGTCAGAGGCTACCCCAGGGTCTGCCCGGCCCTGCCCCTTACACGGGGAAGTCAGCGGCTACCCCAGGGTCTGCCCGACCCTGCCCCTTACACGGGACAAGTCAGCGGCTACCCCAGGGTCTGCCCGGGCCCTCCTCCTTACACGGGGCAAGTCAGCGGCTACCCCAGGGTCTGCCCGACCCTGCCCCTTACACGAGGCAAGTCAGCGGCTACCCCAGGGTCTGCCCAGCCCTACCCCTTAAATGGGGCAAGTCAGTGGCTACCCCAGGGTCTGCCCGGCCCTGCCCCTTACACGGGGCAAGTCAGCGGCTACCCCAGGGTCTGCCCCGCCCGGCCCCTTAGACGGGACAAGTCAGAGGCTACCCCAGGGTCTGCCCAGCCCTCCCCATTGCACAGGGCAAGTCAGAGGCTACCCTAGGGTCTGCCTGGCCCTACCCCCTACAAGGGGCAAACCAGCGGCTACCCCAGGGTCTGTCCCGCCCGGCCCCTTGGACGGGACAAGTCAGAGGCTACCCCAGGGTCTGACCGGCCCTGGCCCTTACACGGGGCAAGTCAGAGGCTACCCCAGGGTCTGCCCAGGCCTGCCCCTTACACGGGGCAAGTCAGCGGCTACCCCAGGGTCTGCCCGGCCCTACCCCTTAAACGGGGAAAGTCAGAGGCTACCCCAGGGTCTGCCCGGCCCCTTACACGGGACAAGTCAGTGGCTTCCCCAGGGTCTGCCGGCCCCTTACACGGGACAAGTCAGTGGCTACCCCAGGGTCTACCAGCCCCTTACACGGGACAAGTTAGTGGCTACCCCAGGGTCTGCTCGGCCCCTTGCACGGGACAAGTCAGAGGCTACCCCAGGGTCTGTGCGGCCCTGCCTCTCACACGGGCAAGTCAGAGGCTACCCCAGGGTCTGCCCGGCCATACCCCTTATACGGGACAAGTCAGTGGCGTCCCCAGGGTCTGCCGGCACCTTACACGGGAGAAGTCAGAGGCTACTCCAGGGTCTGCCTGGCCCTACCCCCTACAAGGGGCAAACCAGCGGCTACCCCAGGGTCTGTCCCGCCCGGCCCCTTGGACGGGACAAGTCAGAGGCTACCCCAGGGTCTGACCGGCCCTGGCCCTTACACGGGGCAAGTCAGAGGCTACCCCAGGGTCTGCCCAGGCCTGCCCCTTACACGGGGCAAGTCAGCGGCTACCCCAGGGTCTGCCCGGCCCTACCCCTTAAACGGGGAAAGTCAGAGGCTACCCCAGGGTCTGCCCGGCCCCTTACACGGGACAAGTCAGTGGCTTCCCCAGGGTCTGCCGGCCCCTTACACGGGACAAGTCAGTGGCTACCCCAGGGTCTACCAGCCCCTTACACGGGACAAGTTAGTGGCTACCCCAGGGTCTGCTCGGCCCCTTGCACGGGACAAGTCAGAGGCTACCCCAGGGTCTGTGCGGCCCTGCCCCTTACACGGGACAAGTCAGTGGCTTCCCCAGGGTCTGCCCGGCCCTGCCTCTCACACGGGCAAGTCAGAGGCTACCCCAGGGTCTGCCCGGCCATACCCCTTATACGGGACAAGTCAGTGGCTTCCCCAGGGTCTGCCGGCACCTTACACGGGAGAAGTCAGAGGCTACTCCAGGGTCTGCCCGGCCCCTTACACAGGACAAGTCAGAGGCTACCCCAGGGTCTGCCCGGCCCCGTACACGGGACAAGTCAGTGTATACCCCAGGGTCTGCCCGGCCCCTTACACAGGACAAGTCAGAGGCTACCCCAGGGTCTGCCCGGCCCCGTACACGGGACAAGTCAGTGGCTTCCCCAGGGTCTGCCCGGCCCCTTACACAGGACAAGTAAGAGGCTACCCCAGGGTCTGCCCGGCCCCTTACACGGGACAAGTCAGTGTATACCCCAGGGTCTGCCCAGGCCCCTTACTCGGGACAAGTCAGTGGCTTCCCCAGGGTCTGCCCGGCTCCTTACACGGGACAAGTCAGTGGCTACCCCAGGGTCTGCCCGGCCCCTTACACGGGACAAGTCAGTGTATACCCCAGGGTCTGCCCGGCCCCTTATACGGGACAAGTTAGAGGCTATCCCAGGGTAAAGGGCAATAGGATTTTCCAGGTCTGGCATCTCGTTGAATATATTTACATTATCGGCCTCTCAGCTTAAAAATCTGTTACATTCTCCTGCTGCTGTTAGTGATACATTGTAACAATTTGTTATAAGCACCATATCTCAATGTAACAAGTTTATCCAGCAGCAGGAGAATGTAACAGCTTCATCAGCTGAGCGGCAGAGAAGAGTCTGATGAAAATCCTCACAGCCCATCACCAGAACAGCCGGGAAATGATAGATAGTTATACTTTAAAGCGGAGCTAAAGCCTTTTTTTTCTTTTGGGGGCAGACTAGTGGCTGAATTACATAGGCACAGCATGTTCTGAATCTAAAAGACTCCAGGGCCCAGCCACATGGGTTTTGATCAGCTTTAAAGTGGATTTTCACTATCCTGGGTTTTGGTCCACTTCCGTGGGGCACCCCGCTCCTACACGAGCGCTCGTCCAATCAGAGCGCTCAGAGCCGCTGTGGTATGTACGGACAAGTGACGGACAACCACAGCGGCTCTGAGCACGCTGGAGGCCGCATCTCGCGCTTCCCTCAAACAGGGAGCGCGCCCGTGCTGGCCATTCACAGACGGCGCCCTGCTAGAGAGAAGCGCGAGATGCGGCTCGCACATGCGCCGTTGGAACAGGGATAAGGTAAGGTTTCTGGGCGTCCTGCGGGGTTTCACACAGCGGGGCATCCCGATTTCGGATGCCCCGCGGGGAGGGATCTGATTGGCCCGGGAATCTTATAGATCCCCCCTGGGTGTTGGTCCACTTTAAAGTGGATTTTGACTATCCTGGGTTCTGGGTGATGCCCTGCTGTGTGAAAGCCCCCCGGTCACCTGTAGTAACCTTTCCCCCGTCCCGAGGCACAGGCGCGGCCTCTCATCCAATCAGCGCACTCCGATTCGCTCCTTCGTCTAAGGCAGTAGGCGAGAATGCGCCGGAGGCTGCATCCCCCGCTTCCCTCTTAACAGGGAGCATGCCCATTCACAAATGCCTGGTGCAGGCAAGCGCCCTGCTAAAGGGATAGCGGGGATGCAGGCGCTGCTGGTGCATGCGCCATTGGACCAGGGAAGAAGGTTCCGTGCAACCTGGGGGGTTTGGCCTGAGCCCCATTTTAAAAGTTTGCCCCAGGTGCCAGCAAGCCTCTGCTTGGGGCCCTCCCTTCCCCTCTATTGGTGGACCCGGATCAGTGCCTGGGGCCCACCGCAGGATCCTCTGCTGGGCCAGTCCGACACTGGCTGTAGGCAATACTTTCCATTAAGGACAGGTGTCAGTTCATAGGAATAACTTGCTTCTCCGAGTTCCGGATATACGGAGATTGTTTATCTTTGTTTATCAATTGTTGGATTGTTTATCGCTGTTTATCGATTGATCGCCCGAGGAAACTCACCTCATCCCGGTCCCACGGCGCATGAGCGGCCGCTCGACCAATCAATGCACTCGGAGCCGATCAGCTAGGCACGTCTGAGCGACGTCTTAGCAGATCGGCTCCAAGCACGCTGCCGAGTGCCGGACACACTGAGCTGCCGCTACCTCTCGCTCCCTGCAGCTCTGTACTGGTGTTAGAGCGCCCAACACACATCTCATTCATCAATGCCAGCCAGGTTACCACAGTGACTGAGACGCTCAGTTACAGCGCCCGATACCCAGCGTCTACTAGAGGTCGCTCTTACCACCGCTATACAGACGCTTATCTGCCGATACCTGGCGCTAGTAATGGATCAGCCTGCCAGTCATGCAAAACGGCTCTGATTGGACGAGAGCTGGCACATATGCCATTGGACCAGGAGTTTGTATCGGGGGTTCTGGGAAGTTTCACACAGCGGGATATCCCGAATCAGGATGCCCGGGTGGCATGGAACCAATCCCGGGATAGTCAGTGTTTTGTTAAATCTGGTCTGTTATTGGCCAGAATGCGGAAACGTTGTGTCGCTGTGAAAGTGCCACTCTGCCCCTTTAAGCCAACAGGATGGAGAGACTGATAAAAAGAAGGGGACGCCCGGCATCCCATAAACACACGGCAGCCAATTAGAGGAAAATATGGTGTATTTCACAACTCTTACAATTGTCTACCCTGAGTCGGCCAAACAGAGAACAAGTCCTGCTGCTTACATAAGGGTGCAAACCTCAGCGCTCCCGCCAGGAAGGAGGGGGCGGGGCTAATTCTTCAAAGACAGAGAGATTGGACGGGACAGAATCCGACGCGCTGCACCAATTCCTCACTTTTTCTGGGAGAAAGATTCAGAAGACGTCATTCGCGCGTTTCCCTGTGTCACATGATCTTGCCGAGCCTTCATTTACTAAAATGTGAACGTCGCACAAGGACAAGGCTCCGCCGCCTTTGAAGAATATCCCTGCACCGGGCTGTACGAGGGCGCGCTCGCCCCCAAGAGGGCGGAGCTTCCCGAGCGGAGGCCAGAAAGGGAGGGTGACCGTTGGACGGGGGCTTTTTGGAAGGAAAAGGATTAAAAAGCATATGAAACAAGTGACAGTTCCCTTTAAAAATATACGTGCTTCCGCAGCACCGTTTTGTCTAGGCGTCGCTTTGTTCACAGTGACAGTCACAGAGATATATATATAAAATTATGTGTATATATATATATATATATATATATATATATATATATATATCTGCGGACACAGACACATAATTATTAGTTAAATATATATATATATATATATATATGTCTATGGATACACATAATATTACATATATACTGTATATCCGCAGACATATATATATATATATATATATATACCGGTATATATATATGTCTATGGACACACATATTATATATATCCACAGACACACATAAATATATATATATATATATGGACACACATAATTGTATATATATATATATATATATCCGCGGACACATATATATATGTCTATGGACACACATAATTATATATATAAATATATATATATATCCACAGACACACACATATATATATATATATATATATTGTCTATGGACACACATAATATTATATATGTATATATATATATCCACAGACATATATATATATATATATATATATATATATATACATCCCCACAATCCTCCTACATCTGTGTGTTTAATACAAAGAAACATACATAGCTAAATAGGTATTAAATATATATATATCTGAAATGTGCGGCCGTCGCCGCCATCTCCTGGCAGTTCCACAAAACGAGTCTCTGGAGACGGCGGCGCGGTGGTGCCGTAGCGTCCTTGAGTATAGGAGACCGGCAGCGATCTCTCCGTGTATATAGAAAAAAACACAAGAAACGGGTGGAGGCACATGGGCATCGTTGCCCGAATTCTACAGTGTCGTGTCTAAGCTTTTTTTTTTATTTTTGTGCTGGCTGGAGGTCGTAGTCGATGGCGAGCGGGCGTCTCGCCCCCTGCTGGCGCGCTCACTCGTCGTTCTCAGCGTCCGAGCTCTCCTCCGCTTTGGCTTTCTCCTCCTCCTCTTCTCGGATGGCCTGGATTTGTTCTGGCGCCTCCTTCTCGCCGCTCTCCAGCTTCTGCTCCTCCTCGATCACCTTTTTCCACATGTCGTGGTTCTCCTTCAGGTGGTGCATGATCTGGCAGTAGATTTTTCTTTTGCATTTCTTCTTTTCTGGGGGGCAGAAGGAGATGGTCAGACGAGTGACACTGCAGTGACCACACAACTATACAGTGTCCCGGACAACAATGAAAGCGAACCCACAGTCATAATAAAAAAGAATGTTTCATCAATTCCTCCCCTAACCAGTGGCTGAACAAAATATTTGCAGGCTCAGATAGAGCTTTATAAAAGCTTTATTGAACGCTAATTGAATAACAAGCTCTTAGATTTATAATCAGCACCCTATTGAGTAATGAGCAATAGTCTTAATTGAATAACGAGCAACAGGTGATTTGAGGTATACTTTTGAATGAAATGCAATTAAAGGTTAAATACGCCTATACTTTACAATGGGTAATAATACAACTTAATATTTTGATACTCTGTCATGACCTTTCTTTAACTTCAATATGATAAAATATTGAGTACTCACATCTTCACAGCGAGTATCACCTGAGAGCTGGCATTAATCATTAACCATTAATCATTAATTTTCTATAAAACATAATAAAACAGAAAAAGGAGGGGTCCCACCTACCCCCCCAATTACCTACAAACAAGTGGCACCTGTCACGCTCAGGGTACTCTAATGTCACGCTCAGGTAACTCCAGCCCTCCAGGTAAGCCCTCAACCCCCAATCTCCGCAGCCAGCTTCACCTGTAGGAGCCCCCGCTTGCCGGGACGCAGTACACACCTGCCCGGGATCGGTTGCCCCCAGGACTTCAATGGCTCAAAGGATGGGAGCTTACTGGTTGGAGGTCTGGAGAACCAATAACGAAGAGCGGAATTAGAGCGAGTCCAATTGTTGGAGCAGGTTTCACTAGGAAGTCCAAAGACAGGCCAGAGGTCAAAACGGCTAAGCAGAGATCGCGATGGTACAGAAGGATGAGGCAGTTCGAGCCCGGGGTATGAAGCAGGGGCCGGCAACGGAGATCAGACAGAGAATGGTCGGTTCAGGCAGGGGTCAGCAACGGAGATCAGACAGAGAATGGTCGGTTCAGGCAGGGGTCAGCAATGGAGATCAGACAGAGAATGGTCGGTTCAGGCAGGGGTCAGCAACGGAGATCAGACAGAGAATGGTCGGTTCAGGCAGGGGCCGGCAACGGAGATCAGACAGAGAATGGTCGGTTCAGGCAGGGGTCAGCAACGGAGATCAGACAGAGAATGGTCGGTTCAGGCAGGGGCCGGCAACGGAGATCAGACAGAGAATGGTCGGTTCAGGCAGGGGTCAGCAATGGAGATCAGACAGAGAATGGTCGGTTCAGGCAGGGGTCAGCAACGGAGATCAGACAGAGAATGGTCGGTTCAGGCAGGGGCCGGCAACGGAGATCAGACAGAGAATGGTCGGTTCAGGCAGGGGTCAGCAACGGAGATCAGACAGAGAATGGTCGGTTCAGGCAGGGGCCGGCAACGGAGATCAGACAGAGAATGGTCGGTTCAGGCAGGGGTCAGCAACGGAGATCAGACAGAGAATGGTCGGTTCAGGCAGGGGTCGGCAATGGAGATCAGACAGAGAATGGTCGGTTCAGGCAGGGGTCAGCAACGGAGATCAGACAGAGAATGGTCGGTTCAGGCAGGGGTCGGCAATGGAGATCAGACAGAGAATGGTCGGTCCAGGCAGGGGTCAGCAACGGAGATCAGACAGAGAGTAATTCAAAAAAACAAACTGGGTACAAGGTGCTATCACAGGCACTGAGTAACTGATGGGGTAAAGCTCTTATAGGATCCAGATATGCATGGAGTGAGTGTGTGATTGGTGCTACTCAGAACTCTGATACTCATTGGTTATACAATAGAAAGGGCGTATAGCCCAAAGGCTCCTGTGGGGCTGATTGGCCCTCACAACCAAGGGGCGTTTCCCCCTCACACTAGCTAGGGCTCATTGGCCCTTTAAACTTTCCTCTGGCGGCCGCGCTGAGAGCAGCGCCGCTGGAGGGCATAAGCAGGATGTGCTCGCGCGCGTGTGCACGAGTGCCGGGCACGCCGGCTGAGGAGGAGGAGGGCACAGGCACGCCAGCAAAGACGTGAGCAGCCGCCTGACGCGGCCACCGAACGGGCGGCTGCGCGGCGGGGACACCGCTGGACCGAGACCCAGGTAAGTGATTTATGACAGCACCACTGTAATGATTTGTACAATAACCATATTTCTATTTTGCTAATTTATATTTTATCATAAGGACCACACCGGATAAGGAGAGGGACAAGGGAACAAACATATAACAGATCTTACAACTCCATGATAAATGAAGGCTGGCAATAGCGCTGTATACCCCTGGCCGACGCGTTGCGTGACAGCTGCCCCGCCACTTGATCGGCGCACACTTGGCCCTGATGAAGTGACGGGACGCCCGTCACGCAATGAAATAGAAATTTGCACATTATAGGTATTTTTTGCACATAGGATGAATATGGATTATTGACAATTAAAGATATATTTTTTGCACATGCACTTTTGAGGGGGACTTTGTGATATAGCGTACGGGAGCAGCCCTTGTTGATAATGATTTATATAATGATCATATAATAGGCTTGACTATAGCGCCCTCTTGTGTTTGTTTGTGAGTATATGCTTTTAGAGGTGTTTTAAGTTGTCTTTGTGTGTTAATTAAGGCTAAATAAATATAGTTATTGTACAAATCATTACTGTGGTGTAATTAGTTTCCTGTTTTATTATGCTTTACTTACCCTTAGGTGTGCACTCTCTAATATGGTTGGACTTGTGCAGTTTATAATATTGGGACGGGCAGGCTGATTCATCACTAACGCCAGGTAGCGACAGATGAGCGTCTGTAGCGGCATTTCAGAGCGCCCGCTAGTAGTCGCTGAGCTTGGCCATGGGTTGCTAGTTTATAGCGACGGGCAGGCTGATTCATCACTAACGCCAGGTAGCGACAGATGAGCGTCTGTAGCGGCATTTTCAGAGCGCCCGCTAGTAGTCGCTGTGCTCAGCCGTGGGTCGCTAGTTTATAGCGACGGGCAGGCTGATTCATCACTAACGCCAGGTAGCGACAGATGAGCATCTGTAGCGGCATTTCAGAGTGCCCGCAAGTAGTCGCTGTGCTTGGCCGTGGGTCGCTAGTTTATAGCGACGGGCAGGCTGATTCATCACTAACGCCAGGTAGCGACAGATGAGCGTCTGTAGCTGCATTTTCAGAGCGCCCGTTAGTAGTCGCAGTGCTCAGCCGTGGGTCGCTACTTCATAGCGGTTCAGTCGCTGTTCAGTAATGATGAATACATTGTGAGGAGTTGCTATTTGACCAGTAAAGCGCTGTATGGGAGCGCATGTTAGCGACTGCTCATAGCGACCAACTCACAACATATTCAGCAAAAAAACATCCTCACAAATCTCTGGCGCTGAAAAATGATTCTCTGAAGCCCAGAGCGCAGGAGGCTGTGTGATTAAAGTCTGTTTTTCAGCATCTATCCACCAGTAACAAAGCAAAAACATATGGAATTACATTGTAACAACATTGTAACATGACACTTTAATGGCAGAGCTGTGATGTCATTTCTGAGGAAATATATAAAAAATGAAAACAATTGTGAAAAAACTGCTTATTCAATGTCAGGAGAGGTCACAGAATTATTTGAGATTTTTTGAAAAAAAATAAATAAAAAAAAAAACCCCGTTAAAGAGAAGAAAAGGATCGTCCATAGAAATGTATGGGAGAGCGACAGGTAGCGAGAGGTCATACCTGGCGCTGTGCAAGGCTGAACGCCGGCGCTGTTCGCTGAGGCTGTGAAAATGATGAATCGGACGCTACATGGCGCTATCCCAGTCGCTAAACAGATTCTGCTTGATAAATGTGTAATTGCTGCCGTGTCCGGCGTTCACCAGTCGCTACCTGTCATTAACCAGCTGCTACCTGACGCTATCCCTTCTTAAATAAGGGCCCTGGTTTCTATAAATCATCACACCGGGAGTCAATAACATTGAAAAGGCAGAACAAAGGCTCTTGTGGGAACTACAGTGAAGTGGCGTGCTATCAAATGGGGCACTGGGCATCTGCCCCCCCCCCACTAATCTGCCCCCTACCCCCCCCCCCCCCCGCTAATATGCCAGTTTTAACCCTTTTGTATATCCCTGGACCATCTGGTCTCTATTTCACTACACTGGAATAAGCAGTTTGAGAGGGCATAACCTCATACAGATGTTGCAAAAGAGCATGCAGATTCTGCACTCCTGAACTACACGGGAGCGGCCATCTTGGTACACACCTGACTGCCCTCCTGACACACGAGCATAAGGGGGGGAGCTGTGTCAGAAGCAACCCAAACCAAATTCTATATATATGCCTCAGAAACACAAAGCAGCATGTCTGTCATTACACACACACACACTAAATAAACAGCTGCTGTAGCAGCAGAAATAGGAGTGAGGGGGAAGCTGTTAGTATGTAGTTTCATGTTATCATAATTGTGCCACAGCTGCAAGGCATTCAGATAAAAAAAAAAAATGTATCTCGGAGATTTCTGCTGTGAGCAGAGCAATGATGAAGCATATATAAGCATATAAGGGATGACTGTGCAGAGATTTGATGCAGTTTTGATTGTGGGACTGAGTTTTTAAGAAGCAGGGCTGTCAGTTTTACAGCAAAAAATGGCCGCTCCCATTCAGTTCGGGGGCGCATCATTTGCCTGCTATTCCACATCTGCATGGGGTTAGGCCCTCCCAACTCATTGCCAGAGTTTTTTTGATTAGAGGTCCACTTTAACACAGCTGAATTCATAATTAAGTGTGTAAGCACACTAGAAAACATAAAGCGTCCGCTGGGGTCCTGGATCCTGCACGCCCCACTGAGCATGTGCAGCAAGCTTTTCCTGGTGCTAGGCGGCCTTTAAAAGGAGGCCTATGGTACTGGGAAGATGCCTGCAGATCTTCCTGATGTGTTTCTGCACCCACTCCATACCGGACTCGCTATTTGTCTGCCGCGCAATCCGAAGGCTCTGACGATAACCGGACTCGCCGACTTCCCCACACTGAGCCTGGCTTATGGTGCAGCGCTGCAATAACTTCCCGCTGGCTTCCCCCTCCTCTGCTTGCTCAGTAAACATTAACTCCTTCCTGTTTTTAGGGCTTTGTTTCAGCTGCAATTACCAGTACCTGACACTCTGGCCTTCCCCTCTGCTGGGTTTCCCCTGTAACCACTATCAGCCATGTGGACAGATAAGCAGCTGAGCGGCATCATAGGGAGCCGAGTGCGCTGCCAGCCGCATCCCCTGCTCACCTCCTGCACCGTCCATTGAGAAAGGCCGGGTGTACACACGGCTAGAGGTGAGCCGGGATGCAGTTGTGGTGCAGAGACGTAGCGAGGGCTCTCGGACTAGGTGAGTGAAACTGGGCTTCTGGGGGATTTGAATAAGGGGCAAGAAGAATCTCATTATGCCAATGCTGAGCACAAAACGCGCTCGCTTCACGGCAACCTACTTCAAACCCCGATATCTCGGCCATTTCTTCGCCAATATTAAAATGTAAAAGAGTTTAGGACAGCGCCAAATGCAGCCCGAACGCCTGGTCAGTCCATTTAAAGCTCTGTCACTCCCTCCTCTGGTTCCCTGTCTCCCATAGAGTTCAGTTCAAACGCTAACCTACAAAGCTCTCTCTAACCAGGCCCCTTCCTACATTATATCTCTGATCCAGCGTTACCAACCCTCCGCTCCGCCTCTGACAATCTCCTGTCCTCTTCCTTGGTTACCTCCTCGCTCTCCCGCCTTCAAGACTTCTCCCGTGCCTCCCCACTTCTCTGGAATGCCCTCCCCCGTTCCATCCGCCACTCTCCATCACTCCAAGCCTTTAACAGTGCCTTCAAGACTTCTCCCGTGCCTCCCCACTTCTCTGGAATGCACTCCCCTGTTTGATCCATCACTCTCCATCCCTCCAAGCCTTTAACAGTGCCTTCAAGACTTCTCCCGTGCCTCCCCACTTCTCTGGAATGTCCTCCCCCGTTCGATCCGTCACTCTCCATCACTCCAAGCCTTTAACAGTGCCTTCAAGACTTCTCCCGTGCCTCCCCACTTCTCTGGAATGCCCTCCCCCGTTCAATCCGTCACTCTCCATCACTCCAAGCCTTTAACAGTGCCTTCAAGACTTCTCCCGTGCCTCCCCACTTCTCTGGAATGCACTCCCCCATTCGATCCGTCACTCTCCATCACTCCAAGCCTTTAACAGTGCCTTCAAGACTTCTCCCGTGCCTCCCCACTTCTCTGGAATGCACTCCCCCTTTCGATCCGTCACTCTCCATCACTCCAAGCCTTTAACAGTGCCTTCAAGACTTCTCCCGCGCCTCCCCACTTCTCTGGAATGCACTCCCCCGTTCAATCCGTCACTCTCCATCACTCCAAGCCTTTAACAGTGCCTTCAAGACTTCTCCCGTGCCTCCCCACTTCTCTGGAATGCCCTCCCCCGTTCGATCCGTCACTCTCCATCCCTCCAAGCCTTTAACAGTGCCTTCAAGACTTCTCCCGTGCCTCCCCACTTCTCTGGAATGCACTCCCCCATTCGATCCGTCACTCTCCATCACTCCAAGCCTTTAAAAGTGCCTCAAAACTCCTTCAGACAAGTGTATAACCTGGCGTAAGCAACTCCTATAACCTTCACATGGCACATGCAGCCATACTCTAGCTCTATCACTTGTGACCCCGCCCCCTTTGTCTCCACCCCCCCAATCCTTTCAAGCTCTATCAATTGTGACCCCGCCCCCTTTGTCTCCACCCCCATCCTTTATACTGTAAGCTTGCAAGGGGCGGGGCTCTCCTTCATATTGTCTCCTGTGCTCACAACACTTGGTTTAAACCTCGTGGCATCCAATTTTTTTTATGGTTTCCTGTACTATATGTTTTACCTTGTCTGTAATCACACCTTGCACAGCGCTACGGAAGATGATGGCGCTATAAAAATAAATAATAATAATAATTGTTTGCGTGCAAGCTTGTTAAAGTGGACCAACAGCCAGGATTTTCACTATCCCGGGTTTTGGTCCACTTCCGATCGGGGGGGGGGCCCGCTGCGTGAAACCCCCCCGATCGCCCGAAATAACTCACCTCACCCCGCTCCTACGCGAACGCTCGGCCAATAAGAGCGCACAGAGCCGCTGTGGTATGGATGGACAAGCGACGGATAACCACAGCGGCTCTGAGCGCGCTGGCGGCCGCGTCTCGCGCTTCCTTCTAACAGGGAGCGAACCCGCGCCGGCCATTCACAAACGGCGCCCTGCTAGAGAGAAGCGAGATGCGGACGCGGCCCGCGCATGCGCCGTTGGAACGGGGATAAGGTAAGGTGAATGGGGCGTCCTGCGGGGTTTCACACAGCGGGGCATCCCGATTCTGGATGCCCTGCGGGGAGGGATCTGATCAGCCCTGGAATCTTATAGATGATCCCCCCTGGGTGTTGGTCCACTTTAAAGAGTTGCACCTTCCTTAAAGATCAACATCGGAGGCCCTGGTGTCTAAAAAGACCCGAGTTCCGCTCCTTGGGTAATCCTGAATTGGGATGCCCCACTGCGTAAAACCCCCCAGAAGTCCTATTTCATTCACCTGGTCCCGGAGCCCTCGCCGCGTCTCTGCGCCACAGCTGCATCCCGGTTCACCTCTAGTTGTGCGCGCACCGACGTCTGGCCTTTCTGATTGGCCGGCACAGGCATGCGATAGCTAGTGGGGGATGCGGCCATCAGCTGAGCCGGAGGGGGGGCGAGTGAAAGCGAGCGAGCTGATTGGGTGAACGGGCCGTTTAGCCAATCAGCGCTCTCATTCTTGCCCGAGACTGCAAGGACACACCCACTGAGGAACGACAAGAGGAACAATTGGGTGTATTGCTCCTCTATAAAGTGGATCAAAGCCCACGGCGGCGTTCTGCAAAAGCGCAGGCGCCAAAGGGACCCCCGCGTACTATGGGCATCGTATCGTACCTATGGAATGTGGCTTTGTACATGGACACGGCACATGTCAGCGCTTAAAAAATCGTCAATAGAAACCTAAAGCTGGCCGCTCGCTAGTCACAAGCGCCATTGAATGGAATAGCGATCGGTCAGGAAGGTCACGGGTCTGATTGTGTGACAGTCATACGATCGGGTGCGGAGCGATCCCACAAGTTACGTATAATTAATAATAAATGAATGTGGAGGGAGCGCGTCCAGAATCCTCTGATGACATCATTACGCCATTCTGTGCAGCGATAAGCCCTCTGCTTCCCATTACTCCCCCACTTGTGCGCCCCCGCCGGGGGGTCCATTCACACGGAGCTCCTCATTAACAACAAGCGAAGGAATGCGTCACCGGCCCCGACCGCCGTTATAGGCCCCACCCCTAACCGGCCCGAGAAACTCAGCTCGCAACAATGGGGAAACGCAAGAAACAACAACGAACCCAACTCGGGAAAAGGTCATAAAATGCTCCCACGGGACCCAGATCAACAACCACCACCACCTGGAGATCAGCCAATCACCAATCAATCAGCTTAGCCACACCTCCACCTGCACTGCTACTCCAGCCTTAGCCACACCTCCACCTGCACTACTACTCCTGCCATAGCCACGCCCCACCTGCACTACTACTCCTGCCATAGCCACACCCCTACCTGCACTATTACTACTGCCTTAGCCATGTCACACAACAAGGGGGAGGAGTCCCTCAGCAAGGAGGAGGGGTCAAACAGTGAAGAGGAGGTGTCACACAGAAAGAAGGAGGGGTCACAAAGCAAATTGGGGGATTAAACTTGAAAGGGGAGGAGTCATGAGGCAAAGAGGAGGAGTCACACACCAAGGAGAAGGAGGAGGAGTCACACAGCAAGGGGGAGGAGGGATCACACCACATGGAGCATAGATCACAAATTAAATAGGAGTCATACAGCATGGACGAGGAGTCACACTGAAAGTAGGAGAAGTCACACTGAAAGTAGGAGGAGTCACACTGAAAGTAGGAGGAGTCACACAGCAAGAAGGAGGGGCCACCAAACTGCTAGGAGGAGGGGTCAAACTGCAAGTAGGAGGAGTCACACAGCAAGGGAGAGGGGCTACCAAAGAACTAGGAGGAGGGGTCACACTGCAAGTAGGAGGAGTCACATAGCAAGGAGGAGGGGTAAACCTGCAAGTAGGAGGAGTCACAGAGTAAGGCAACAGTGAAGTGGTGGAGTTGCACAATGAGGTAGAAGAGCTCACATTGAGATGTAGGGGGTCAAATAAAGATGGGAAGGAAACACAAAGCAAGGAGGAGGAGTCACACAGCAAGGAGGAGGAGTCATAAAGCACGGAGGAGGAGTCACACAGAGAGGCAACGATGAGGTGGTGGAGACACATAGTGAAACAGAGGGGCACAGTGAGGGGGGTCCCAAAAGAGGGGTCACATGACAAGGTGGGAGTGGTCACGCTGTGAGGGGGAGGGGTCAGACAGAGATACAACATTATGAGGAGCCAGGGAGGAAAGTAAGGGTTGTCCTTTCCCCCACAATGCACCTGTGACACGTACTTGTTATGGTCTCGGAGCCGTCGGACGCCTCCTCCTCGGTGGTGTCGGTGTCTTCGTCGGGGTCATCGGTGTCGCCAGACTCGTCGCTCTCCTCGATCCACTTCCCGGGCATCAGACCCGCCGAGTCGTACGAGTGACAAAGTGGCCCCACGATGTGAGTGATGAAGGATTCCTGAAGCTTGGCCAACTGCGGGGCCGATCTGTCCATAAACGGGCTGATGGGGAGGCCCAGACTCGATTCCTCGTCCCCCTGCCCAGAGACAAGATTATTAGACCACCATCATCTGTCAAGACCCAGGAATTACAGGCAAAAGAGGATTTCACTTCATATTTCTGCAAAGATGGAGCGCACCAGAAAAGAGTGTACAGTGTGCACACGCCCCGATATACACTCATACAAGTAAGAGCAAAGAAGGGGTTCCCACACCCCCCGAGTATTACCCGGCAGAAAAATGGCACCACTATAATGTGCCAACAAAATAGCAATTTTTATTTCATATCCAAGACTCAATTAAAATACTCTAAAAAACATATAACAAAAGACACCCAAGGGGCGCTAGCGCTGTGTCCTCATTAATCCGTATATCAATGACATGTCCTATTCCTGATGCCCCCAGAAAGTCATTACATTGCACGATCCTAAAATACAAGTATAAACTATCCAACTGCACTGTAGTGTGGGAACCCCTCCTTTGTTCTTGTCTAATATTTGCTGCACATTAATCTCCAGTTACTACTAAAGAGTAATATTATAAATACCGCCAATACCAATAATCATATCAGCCCAGCGACCATTAATCTGATACAAACCAATGGTCGCTGAGGCTCCTCCTACATCCAGTGATGTGTCCCAATAAATATCTTCCCTCTAATGCTTTGCACATACAATCTATGGTGTGAGAAATGATCCACCACACACAGGAAGATGTATCAATGCTTCACCAGAACAGTAAATCACTAACCCAATATGTTCATGAAGATTTTCCAGGTGACCTTAGATATTACAGGCAGCTGTTACATGTTAAGTTATAGTAAGTTATACATTAGTAACAGTTACAATGTTATAATGGAGACGGTTACAATGTTATAATGGAGACAGTTACAATGTTATAATGGAGACAGTTACAATGTTATAATGGAGACAGTTACAGTGTTAGAATGGAGACAGTTACAATGTTAGAATGGAGACAGTTACAATGTTATAATGGAGACAGTTACAAACAATGTTAGAATGGAGACAGTTACAATGTTATAATGGAGACAGTTACAAACAATGTTATAATGGAGACAGTTACAATGTTATAATGGAGACGGTTACAATGTTATAATGGAGACAGTTACAATGTTATAATGGAGACAGTTACAATGTTATAATGGAGACGGTTACAATGTTATAATGGAGACAGTTACAATGTTATAATGAAGACAGTTACAATGTTATAATGGAGACAGTTACAATGTTATAATAGAGACAGTTACAATGTTATAATGGAGACAGTTACAATGTTATATTGAAGACAGTTACAATGTTATAATGGAGACAGTTACAATGTTATAATGGAGACGGTTACAATGTTATAATGGAGACAGTTACAATGTTATAATGAAGACAGTTACAATGTTATAATGGAGACAGTTACAATGTTATAATAGAGACAGTTACAATGTTATAATGGAGACAGTTACAATGTTATATTGAAGACAGTTACAATGTTATAATGGAGACAGTTACAATGTTATAATGGAGACGGTTACAATGTTATAATGGAGACAGTTACAATGTTATAATGGAGACGGTTACAATGTTATAATGGAGACGGTTACAATGTTATAATGAAGACAGTTACAATGTTATAATGGAGACGGTTACAATGTTATAATGGAGACAGTTACAATGTTATAATGGAGACGGTTACAATATTATAATGGAGACAGTTACAATGTTATAATGGAGACGGTTACAATGTTATAATGGAGACGGTTACAATGTTATAATGAAGACAGTTACAATGTTATAATGGAGACAGTTACAATGTTATAATGGAGACAGTTACAATGTTATAATGGAGACAGTTACAATGTAATAATGGAGACAGTTACAATGTTATAATGGAGACAGTTACAATGTTATAATGGAGACAGTTACAATGTTATAATGGAGACAGTTACAATGTTATAATGGAGACAGTTACAATGTCATAATGGAGACAGTTACAATGTTATAATGAAGACAGTTACAATTTTATAATGGAGAGATGGAGATAATGGACAGAGAGAGAGAGAGACAGAGATACTTAGCCATTATGGTTGCTTCATTCTGGTAGGGGGCCCATCCATTGTCTCTATACCCCTCTATATCCTCCTAATCTATTAACACTAGGGGGTGTGGCCAGCATTCCCCGCATCCTGGGTGTGTCATTGCCCTGACTACAACCCGCCTCTGTGAGATAAATATTCTATAAAGTGATTTAACTCCCACAATATGCAGGTTATCATATTGTAACCAAGAAATTTGTGATCCCCATTTCTTAGTTAAATGAACCTAAACATCAAATACATATCATACAGAGTATGATACTATGTGGATTATCAGTCTTTGGCCGATATATATAGGCCATGTTTGATATCAAATGAAAGGTCTTATAATCCTGAATAAGACTCTCTCATTAATATAGTCATAACTGACATATTTCAGGAGTTCCACTGCTCCTCCACATATAACATCCAATGACCGTGTCTAATGTATCAAGGATTCCTTTTTAAAGGAGAAATGAGCTGCAGCCCAGAAAACACCTTCAGCTATTGAGGTAGTTGGCAGCTTGGTGTGAAAAAGTAAATATAGGTGTGAATATAGTCTATTGTATTCATGAGGCATTGACAGGTAGCAGAAACTCAAACTCACATACTATTTGAGTGTTAATATGGGGGACATCTGTAATCATATTCAGGGTCTGAGGGTGCAAGGGGAAGTGGGGCAAAAAAAAAACCCCAGCCATTCCCGTAGACTCACCTACCTGCTGGTAAATCAGCAAAAGAACCCCCAAGATCCCCGAATGAAGGCACCGGACTATTGTAACCAGCAAACACCCTCATACATGATCTCACTGCCGCCATCCAGCATAAACCAGCCCCTAAACTAAACCTTTTAAACCTCCCTGACCAATATTTTAGGTTTTACAATAGATGAATTGTATTCCCTTTGAACCTATATCGAATCAAATCAAATAGGGAACTTTTATTATTCAGTGACCAATGTTTTAGACTTCAAAAAAGATGAATTAAATTCAGTTTGAACCTATTCCAAATCAAGTAGAATAACTTCCATCTCTCCATGACCAAAATTTTAGATTATACAAGAGATAAATGGTATTGAACCTATATTGAATCAAATAGAATAACTTGAGGCAAGACTTTTTGCATATGCTAATTAGCTACGACCACATTCTACATTTTGACCAAAGAATAATGGAAGGTCCCAATCCTTCCAGAACACCCCTAATATATGGCACCACTACCAATTATTGCATCATAAAAAATTCATTTATTTATTTAATCTCAGTACCACATTTGAACTACATACACGGAAGACAAATTTAAAAAACATCTAAGACAAAACAATGTCAAATTACCGTGATTAATATCCTTCCATTGCACTGCTACATGGAACATTATCTTTTATTGTTACATTGCTTTGCCCTGTGCCGCAGCATTGCAGAGGCTTATGGGAGATGGTTCACAAGGGGCCACCATAATGCTTTAAAGGCAGAAGCAGCAGATCTGACTGTGATCCTAACCTGCCCTTCTATAGTCCTGAGATAAGGAGACAGTCACCTTTCACCTGCAAGTCATGCTTACCCAAACCCCAGTGAGGCGGAGGCATCTATTTTTGGTGACTGGATTTGCCTTAATGGCACACAGCTGGATAATCAGTTAGGGATCTGGATTGATCCATATATTGGACCTGGGGTAGAAAACCCCAAACATGTCTTTGACCCCACAGCCAATCTAATGTCTTCATGGCTTGCCTGTCCTGATAATACAGCCACCCTGTGATGATGACCATGCTGCTTGTCACAGAGAATCCAGGACAGGAAAATCATTGGTAACACCTTATATCCTGTCCATTTATATTTCAACTTACTACTATCAGGTGTTCCCCCAAACTCCAACTTACTACCATCAGGTGTTCCCCCAAACTCCAACTTACTACCATCAGGTGTTCCCCCAAACTCCAACTTACAACCATCAGGTGTTCCCCCAAACTCCAACTTACTACCATCAGGTGTTCCCCCAAACTCCAACTTACTACCATCAGGTGTTCCCCCAAACTCTAACTTACTACCATCAGGTGTTCCCCCAAACTCCAACTTACTACCATCAGGTGTTCCCCCAAACTCCAACTTACTACCATCAGGTGTTCCCCTAAACTCTAACTTACTACCATCAGGTGTTCCCCCAAATTCCAACTTACTACCATCAGGTGTTCCCCTAAACTCCAACTTACTACCATCAGGTGTTCCCCCAGACTCTAACACTACCATCAGGTGTTCCCCCAAACTCTAACTTACTACCATCAGGTGTTCCCCCAAACTCCAACTTACTACCATCAGGTGTTCCCCCAAACTCCAACTTACTACCACCAGGTGTTCCCCCAAACTCCAACTTACTACCATCAGATGTTCCCCCAAACTCCAACTTACTACCATCAGGTGTTCCCCCAAACTCCAACTTACTACCATCAGGTGTTCCCCCAAACTCCAACTTTCTTCCATCAGGTGTTCCCCCAAACTCCAACTTACTTCCATCAGGTGTTCCCCCAAACTGTAACTTACTACCATCAGGTGTTCCCCCAAACTCCAACTTACTACCATCAGGTGTTCCCCCAAACTCCAACTTACTACCACCAGGTGTTCCCCCAAACTCCAACTTACTACCATCAGATGTTCCCCCAAACTCCAACTTACTACCATCAGGTGTTCCCCCAAACTCCAACTTACTACCATCAGGTGTTCCCCCAAACTCCAACTTTCTTCCATCAGGTGTTCTCCCAAACTCCAACTTACTACCATCAGGTGTTCCCCCAAACTGTAACTTACTACCATCAGGTGTTCCCCCAAACTCCAACTTACTACCAGAGATTGAGATTGACCACGATTCGGAACCTCTCATCCAGATGAGTTCCTGAAGCCTCAATGCTGACCCGGTGAGTTACGGAGGGGACATTTGGGAATACCGCAGGATTTTTGGATCTTCTGGTTGGATCCATTTCATGATCCAGACTAAACAATGCAGCTGCCTCCACTGTTTGGTCTCAGTGTTCCTGGGTTCAATGAGAAGATCAATGAAAAAATCCTTCAGTGTTCCCAAATTGTCCCCGTGTCTTGATCGCTAGAGGACGGTGTCTGACTTCTGAGAGGAGATGGCATTCAGTCTCTTGACTACCCATAAAAGAAGGAAACCAACATGGTGGAAAATGATCGCACTTTACTTCTGAGGACCAAACGGCTTTCCAAATACACTTTCAAGGGCGGCTGCATCCCCTGCATCTGTGGACTGTGTGCACGCTCCAGCCATTGAAATAGGCTGGGGCAGAAGCATGTGCCGCAGGGGATGCAGCCTCTGTTGCTCACTTCAATGCATTGAAGAGGTCACATTAGCTGCTGGGGACCACCACAGATTTTTTTGGGTGGAGAACCTGAAGAAGTTGGAGTAATGAAGCGAAACGCGCGTGGAGCTAGAGGCGGATTTGCTGAATCTGTAGCAGCGACTGCTTTATCTTTACAAGGTTGGTAGTGAGGAACCTGAAGAAATGACGTCACCATGTGCGGCTGGATGGCAGGTGGTCTGGTGGGCATTTGCCCCATTCTCCAATGTGCTGATATCTCATTTTCTACTGCTAGCCCCTCCCATTCCTATTCAACTAGCCCCTGCTGTTTTCTATTGATATCTCTTTCTATTATTCTGTTAGCCCCTCCCATTCCTCTGCTGATAACCCCTCCTATTTCATTGAAGAAAGCCCCTCCCATTCTCTAGTGCTAATGGTTCCTATTATTCTACTGCTAACCCCTCCCATTTTTCTACAGCTAGCCCCTTCCATTCCTCTATTGCTCACCCCTCCCAATCATTAACTGTTCCTCCCATTTTTCCACTGCTAGCCCCTCCCATTCCTATGCTAATAACCCTCCTGTTATCTAGTGCTACTCCTATTATTCTGCTAGCCCCTCCCATTCCTATGCTAATAGCCCTACTGTTATCTAGTGCTACTCCTGTTATTCTGCTAGCCCCTCCCATTCCTATGCTAATAACCCTCCTGTTATCTAGTGCTACTCCTATTATTCTGTTAGCCCCTCCCATTCCTATGCTAATAGCCTTCCTGTTATCTAGTGCTACTGCTATTATTCTGCTAGCCCCTCCCATTCCTATGCTAATAGCCCTCCTGTTATCTAGTGCTACTCCTGTTATTCTGTTAGCCCCTCCCATTCCTATGCTAATAGCCCTCTTGTTATCTAGTGCTACTTCTGTTATTGTGTTAGCCCCTCCCATTCCTATGCTAATAACCCTCCTGTTATCTAGTGCTACTCCTGTTATTCTGTTAGCCCCTCCCATTCCTATGCTAATAGCCTTCCTGTTATCTAGTGCTACTCCTATTATTCTGTTAGCCCCTCCCATTCCTATGCTAATAGCCCTCTTGTTATCTAGTGCTACTTCTGTTATTATGTTAGCCCCTCCCATTCCTATGCTAATAACCCTCCTGTTATCTAGTGCTACTCCTGTTATTCTGTTAGCCCCTCCCATTCCTATGCTAATAGCCCTTCTGTTTTCTAGTGCTACTTTTATTATTCTGTTAGCCCCTCCCATTCCTATGCTAATAGCCCTCCTGTTATCTAGTGCTACGCTGTTAGCCCCACCCATTCCTATGCTAGCAGCCTTCCTGTTTTCTAGTGCTACTCCTATTATTCTGTTAGCCCCTCCCATTCTTCTACTGACAATTCCTCCTAATTTTCTAAAGCTAGCCCCTCCCATTCTATAGTGTTATCCCCTCCCAGAATTCTACAGATAGCCCCTCCCATTCTATAGTGTTATCCCCTCCCAGGATTCTACAGATAGCCCCTCCCATTCTATAGTGTTATCCCCTCCCAGGATTCTACAGATAGCCCCTCCCATTCTATAGTGTTATCCCCTCCCAGGATTCTACAGATAGCCCCTCCCATTCTATAGTGTTATCCCCTCCCAGGATTCTACAGATAGCCCCTCCCATTCTATAGTGTTATCCCCTCCCAGGATTCTACAGATAGCCCCTCCCATTCTATAGTGTTATCCCCTCCCAGGATTCTACAAATAGCCCCTCCCATTCTATAGTGTTATCCCCTCCCAGGATTCTACAAATAGCCCCTCCCATTCTATAGTGTTATCCCCTCCCAGGATTCTACAGATAGCCCCTCCCATTCTATAGTGTTATCCCCTCCCAGGATTCTACAGATAGCCCCTCCCATTCTATAGTGTTATCCCCTCCCAGGATTCTACAGATAGCCCCTCCCATTCTATAGTGTTATCCCCTCCCAGGATTCTACAGATAGCCCCTCCCATTCTATAGTGTTATCCCCTCCCAGGATTCTACAGATAGCCCCTCCCATTCTATAGTGTTATCCCCTCCCAGGATTCTACAGATAGCCCCTCCCATTCTATAGTGTTATCCCCTCCCAGGATTCTACAGATAGCCCCTCCCATTCTATAGTGTTATCCCCTCCCAGGATTCCCTTCCATTCTTCCACCCCCCCCCCCCTTTCATGAACTGCTAGTTCCTCCCATTTTTCCAATTCTAGCCCCTCCCATTCTTCTGCTGACAATTCCGCCCATTCTATAGTGTTATCTCCTCCAATGCTTCTACTGCTAACCCCTCCCCTTCCTATGCTAATAACCCTCCTCTTTTCTGGTGCTACTCCTATTATTCTGCTAGCTCCTCCTTTTCCTATGCTAATAGCCCTACTGTTTTCTAGTGCTACTCTGATTATTCCCCTTGACAATCCCTCCCATTTTTCTAAAGCTAGCCCCTCCCATTGTATAGTGTTATCTTCTCCCATGCTTCTACTGTTAGCCCCTCCCATTCTCCACGAAGCAGCTCCGCCCACGCGGACCTACCTGCTCATAGAACTCATTGACGATGCCTTCGGTCCACTTGAGATGCAGATCTTTATACTTGGCCGGTCCGTTGATGTCGGCCAGCTTAATGCACATCTGGCAGACCAGCATCCGATCGTTCTCATTGGACCAGTCAATCCCGGGCCCCACCTCCTCATTCACCTGTCAGGAAGAGAAGGAGCCTGTCATCGAAACTCCGCCCTCGCGGGGAACTGAGCAACTTTGCCAATATAACTCTGTGCCCCTGCTTCAGCGGCACCGCCCCCCCCCCCCACACACACAGGAAGAGAAGACACCCGTCATCGAAACTCTGCCCCCGGGGAACTGAGCAACTTTGCCAGTATAACTCTGCGCCCCTGCTTCAGTGGCACCCCCCCCCCCCCCCCCCACAGGGCACAATTCACACATGGGCGGCTCCTCACCTTGGCGTTGAACTCGGCCAGGAAATCAAAGTGCTTCTTCAGGTCGGTGGCCAGAATCGCCTCGATCACCAGGAAGCGGAACCGCTTGAACTCCATGTGGTCCAGATTGACTAAGAAATTGTATTCGGGCCGGGAGAGGAAGAGGTTCCAGGCGGAGGCGGCGTGGTGGTTCTCCAGGACCGAGCGGTCATTATACAGCACTGCCTGGAAAAGAGAGCGCAATGTTAGCTCCGCCCATCGCTGCCGGCCTTTACAGTGCTCTACTTCCCCCTAGCCCCTCCCCATTCATTAGCTAGTCACCTGCTGGCCCCTCCCATTTCTCTGTTGATAATGTTGATCCTTCCTGCTCCTTCTCTAGAGCTAACCCCCATTGTTTTACCAGCCGCTCACATTCCTCGACTGCTTGCTACTTGTTTTACTGTACCCATCTTCCTTACAGCTAGCCCCTCGCCTCTACCTTACTGCTAGCCCCTCCCCTTTTCCTTACTGCTAGCCCCTCGCCTCTACCTTACTGCTAGCCCCTCCTCTTTTCCTTACTGCTAGCCCCTCGCCTCTACCTTACTGCTAGCCCCTCCCCTTTTCCTTACTGCTAGCCCCTCGCCTCTACCTTACTGCTAGCCCCTCCCCTTTTCCTTACTGCTAGCCCCTCGCCTCTACCTTACTGCTAGCCCCTCCCCTTTTCCTTACTGCTAGCCCCTCGCCTCTACCTTACTGCTAGCCCCTCCTTTTCCTTACTGCTAGCCCCTCGCTTCTACCTTACTGCTAGCCCCTCCCCTTTTCCTTACTGCTAGCCCCTCGCCTCTACCTTACTGCTAGCCCCTCCCCTTTTCCTTACTGCTAGCCCCTCGCCTCTACCTTACTGCTAGCCCCTCGCCTCTACCTTACTGCTAGCCCTCCCCTTTTTCTTACTGCTAGCCCCTCGCCTCTACCTTACTGCTAGCCCCTCCTTTTCCTTACTGCTAGCCCCTCGCTTCTACCTTACTGCTAGCCCCTCCCCTTTTCCATACTGCTGGCCCCTCCCATTTCTCTGATGATAATGTTGATCCTTCCTGCTCCTTCTCTAGAGCTAACCCCCATTGTTTTACCCGCCACTCACATTCCTCGACTGCTTGCTACTTGTTTTACTGTACCCATTTTCCTTACAGCTAGCCCCTCCCCTTTTCCTTACTGCTAGCCCCTCCCCTTTTCCTTACTGCTAGCTCCTCCCATTTTCCTTACTGCTAGCTCCTCTCACTTTCCTTACTGCTAGCCCCTCCCATTTCTCTGATTAAATCCCTTTCCCTTCTCTATTGCTAATGCCGACAATTAACCTTCTGCTTGCATCTCATTTAATTCTACTGCCAATCCCTCCCACTGTTCTACTGCTAGCACCTCCCATTTTTCCTTACTGCTAGCCCCTCCCATTTTCCTTACTGCTAGCCCCTCCCATTTCTCTGATTAAATCCCTTTCCATTCTCTATTGCTAATGCCGACAATTAACCTTCTGCTTGCATCTCATTTAATTCTACTGCCAATCCCTCCCACTATTCTACTGCTAGCCCCTCCCATTTTTCTTACTGCTAGCCCCTCCCATTTTTATAATGAAATCCCTTTCCATTCTCTATTGCTAATGCTTCCAATTCATCTACTGCCTGCATCTCATTTAATTCTACTGCTAATCCCTCCCATTAATCTATTGATAGCCCCTCCCATTTTCCTTACTGCTAGCCCCTCCCATTTCTCCAATGAAATCCCTTTCTATTCTCTATTACTAATGCCTCTGATTCTTCTACTCCTTGCATCTCGTTTAATTCTACTGCTAATCCCTCCCACTATTCTACTGATAGCCCCTCCCACTTTTCTTACTGCTAGCCTCCTCCCATTCACATGTTGATAGCCCCTCCCATTTTTCTTAACGCTAGCCCCTCCCATTCACATGCTGCTAGCCCCTCCCATTTCTTGAATGAAATCCCTTTCCATTCTCTATTGCTAATGCCTCCAATTCATCTACTGCTTGCATCTCATTTAATTCTACTGCTAATCCCTCCCATTATTCTACTGATAGCCCCTCCCACTTTTCTTACTGGTAGCCCCCTCCCATTCACATGTTGATAGCCCCTCCCATTCTTGGGGCCGACCTGGTGAATTCTGGGAGGCTGCCCACAATTTCAGGCATGCTGGTGATCACCACCTCTGTAGACCCTCCCAGTCTTCATGTAACCCCGCCCCTGAGTAGCGATGGAGTGTTCTGGGAGGCTGCCCACGATTCCAGGCATCCTGGTGATCACCACCTCTGTAGACAGGCCCAGTCTTCATGTAACCCCGCCCCCGAGTAGTGATGGTGTGTTCTGGCAGGCTGCCCACAATTCCAGGCATCCTGGTGATCACTACCTCTGTAGACCCACCCAGTCTTCATGTAACCCCGCCCCTGAGTAGTAATGGTGCGTTCTGGGAGGCTAACCACAATTCCAGGCATACTGGTGATCACTACCTCTGCAGACCCACCCAGTCTTCATGTAACCCCGCCCCTTAGTAGTGATGGTGTATTCTGGGAGGCTGCCCACAATTCCAGGCATGCGAATGATCACCACCTCTGTAGACCCTCCCAGTTTTGATGTAACCCCGCCCCTGAGTAGCGATGGTGTGTTCTGGGAGGCTGCCCACAATTCCAGGCATGCTGGTGATCACCACCCCTGTAGACCCTCCCAGTTTTCATGTAACCCCGCCCCTGAGTAGCGATGCAGTGTTCTGGGAGGCTAACCACAATTCCAGGCATGCGGATGATCACCACCTCTGCAGACCCTCCCAGTCTTCATGTAACCCTGCTCCTGAGCATCGATGGTATGTTCTGGGAGGCTGCCCACCATTTTAGGCATGCTGGTGATTACCACCTCTGCAGACCCGCCCAGTTTCCATGTAACCCCGCCCCTGAGCAGCGATGCTGTGTTCTGGGAGGTTGCCCACCATTTTAGGCATTCTGGTGATCACCACCTCTGCAGACCCTCCCAGTCTTCATGTAACCCCGCCCCTGAGTAACGAGGCATGCTCCAGGAGGCTGCCCACTATTCCAGGCATGCTGGTGATCACCACCTCTGCAGACCCTCCCAGTCTTCATGTAACCCCGCCCCTGAGCAACGAGGCATGCTCCAGGAGGCTGCCCACTATTCCAGGCATGCTGGTGATCACCACCTCTGCAGACCCTCCCAGTCTTCATGTAACCCCGCCCCTGAGAAACGAGGCATGCTCCAGGAGGCTGCCCACTATTTCAGGCATGCTGGTGATCACCACCTCTGTAGACCTGCCCAGTTTACATGTAACCCCGCCCCTGAGCAGCGATGCTGCGTTACCTGCGGTGCGTTGGTGGCCACTAGGAAGGCGTTGGTCCTCCCCGGGTGGTCGTAGTCGTGCATTGCCGCCGCCACATAGAGAGCCATGAGCTCTATGGATGGAATATTCCCGGATAAACAGCCGTAGGAATCCTCGGAGGGGGAATACGTCTTGGAGAAGGAATATCCCATGTGACCCTGCGTGATCCCGCTATCCGAATCTGTAGGGACACAAGGGCCAGGGTGAGCGGCGTAGCTTTAAATCCTGCGATTCCTAGAGAACCTTCTGCATAGTCTGCGATCCCTACATGTGGCCACACCGAGGACCTACTACACAGCCTGCGATCCCTACATGTGGCCACGCCGAGGACCTACTACACAGCCTGCAATCCCTACATGTGGCCACACCGGGGACCTACTGCACAGCCTGCGATCCCTACATGTGGCCACACCGAGGACCTCCTGCACAGCCTGCGATCCCTACATGTGGCCACACTGAGGACCTCCTGCACAGCCTGCGATCCCTACATGTGGCCACACCGAGGACCTACTACACAGCCTGCGATCCCTACATGTGGCCACACCGAGGACCTCCTGCACAGCCTGCGATCCCTACATGTGGCCACACTGAGGACCTCCTGCACAGCCTGCGATCCCTACATGTGGCCACACCGAGGACCTACTACACAGCCTGCGATCCCTACATGTGGCCACACCGAGGACCTCCTGCACAGCCTGCGATCCCTACATGTGGCCACACTGAGGACCTCCTGCACAGCCTGCGATCCCTACATGTGGCCACACCCAGGACCTACTACACAGCCTGCGATCCCTACATGTGGCCACACCGAGGACCTCCTGCACAGCCTGCGATCCCTACATGTGGCCACACTGAGGACCTCCTGCACAGCCTGCGATCCCTACATGTGGCCACACCGAGGACCTACTACACAGCCTGCGATCCCTACATGTGGCCACGACAAGGACCTCCTGCACAGCCTGCGATCCCTACATGTGGCCACACCGAGGACCTACTACACAGCCTGCGATCCCTACATGTGGCCACACCGAGGACCTCCTGCACAGCCTGCGATCCCTACATGTGGCCACGCCAAGGACCTCCTGCACAGCCTGCAATCCCTACATGTGGCCACACTGAGAACCTACTACACAGCCTGCGATCCCTACATGTGGCCACACCAAGGACCTCCTGCACAGCCTGCGATCCCTACATGTGGCCACGCCAAGGACCTCCTGCACAGCCTGTGATCCCTACATGTGGCCACACCGAGAACCTACTACACAGCCTGTGATCCCTACATGTGGCCACACTGAGGACCTACTACACAGCCTGCGATCCCTACATGTGGCCACACCGAGGTCCTCCTGCACAGCCTGCAATCCCTACATGTGGCCACACCAAGGACCTCCTGCACAGCCTGCGATCCCTACATGTGGCCACACCGAGGTCCTCCTGCACAGCCTGCAATCCCTACATGTGGCCACACCAAGGACCTCCTGCACAGCCTGTGATCCCTACATGTGGCCACACCAAGGACCTACTACACAGCCTGCGATCCCTACATGTGGCCACACCGAGGACCTACTACACAGCCTGCGATCCCTACATGTGGCCACACCGAGGACCTCCTGCACAGCCTGCGATCCCTACATGTGGCCACACCAAGGACCTACTACACAGCCTGCGATCCCTACATGTGGCCACACCGAGGACCTACTACACAGCCTGCGATCCCTACATGTGGCCACACCGAGGACCTCCTGCGCAGCCTGCAATCCCTACATGTGGCCACGCCAAGGACCTCCTGCACAGCCTGCAATCCCTACATGTGGCCACACCGAGGACCTACTACACAGCCTGCGATCCTTACATGTGGCCACGCCAAGGACCTCCTGCACAGCCTGCGATCCCTACATGTGGCCACACCGAGGACCTCCTGCACAGCCTGCGATCCCTACATGTGGCCACACCAAGGACCTACTACACAGCCTGCGATCCCTACATGTGGCCACACCGAGGACCTACTACACAGCCTGCGATCCCTACATGTGGCCACACCGAGGACCTCCTGCGCAGCCTGCAATCCCTACATGTGGCCACGCCAAGGACCTCCTGCACAGCCTGCAATCCCTACATGTGGCCACACCGAGAACCTACTACACAGCCTGCAATCCCTACATGTGGCCACACCAAGGACCTCCTGCACAGCCTGTGATCCCTACATGTGACCACACCAAGGACCTCCTGCACAGCCTGCGATCCCTACATGTGGCCACGCCGAGGACCTCCTGCACAGCCTGTGATCCCTACATGTGGCCACACCGAGGACCTACTACACAGCCTGCAATCCCTACATGTGGCCACACCGAGGACCTACTACACAGCCTGCAATCCCTACATGTGGCCACACCGAGGACCTACTACACAGCCTGCGATCCCTACATGTGGCCACACCAAGGACCTCCTGCACAGCCTGCGATCCCTACATGTGGCCACACCGAGGACCTCCTGCACAGACTGCAATCCCTACATGTGGCCACACCGAGGACCTACTACACAGCCTGCAATCCCTACATGTGGCCACACCGAGGACCTCCTGCACAGCCTGCGATCCCTACATGTGGCCACACCGAGGACCTACTACACAGCCTGCGATCCCTACATGTGGCCACACGAGGACCTCTTGCATAGCCAGCAATCCCTACATGTGGCCACACCGAGGACCTCCTGCACAGCCTGCAATCCCTACATGTGGCCACACAGAGGACCTCCTGCACAGCCTGCAATCCCTACATGTGGCCACACCAAGGACCTCCTACACAGCCTGCGATCCCTACATGTGGCCACACCGAGGACCTACTACACAGCCTGCAATCCCTACATGTGGCCACACCGAGGACCTACTACACAGCCTGCGATCCCTACATGTGGCCACACGAGGACCTCTTGCACAGCCAGCAATCCCTACATGTGGCCACACCGAGGACCTACTACACAGCCTGCGATCCCTACATGTGGCCACACCGAGGACCTACTACACAGCCTGCGATCCCTACATGTGGCCACACGAGGACCTCTTGCACAGCCAGCAATCCCTACATGTGGCCACACCGAGGACCTCCTGCACAGCCTGCAATCCCTACATGTGGCCACACTGAGGACCTCCTGCACAGTCTATGATCCCTACATGTGGCCACACTGATGATCCCTACATAACTCTGGGGCTGTGCCTTTGTTTTAGAAGGTCACATGATGATGAAAGCACTTTATGGGTAATGAAGTCATTGGTCACATGTTCCCGGGACCCAGTGGGAGGGCTCGCAGCCCAGCCATCTCTATTGGCCACGCCTACATGTGGTGGGCGGGGCTCAGATCACCTGAGTCGCTGGCGGATCCGTGGTCGGTCACGGCAGTCTGGAGGCCGGGGATGGCCTGTGTGCTCAGGTACCAGACCGCGTGCAGCACGTCAGTGGCGTGAATCCTGTTGTGGTCTGAAAAAGAAAGAGAGAATGTTAGTGGCCTCACCGTAAAAAGTATTTCCCTTCATTCTGGGACACGCCCACTCGTGGGTTACGTCAGGGCGTGGAAGCAAGACACAATTTATTTTATTGTCGCTGGTCCTTTAATTCCAGCACCAACCGCTGTACAGCGCCACGGACTATGAAAGCGCCCTATAAATAAATGATGTCATGATACGAGCCGTGATTGGCCGAGCAGATTTGGTCACGCACTCCCTGTACAGCGCCACGGACTATGAAAGCGCTCAATAAATAACATGGCAATATGAGGACACAGGACACAGTGGGATGAGGACACAGGACACAGAGGGATGAGGACACAGGACACAGTGGGATGAGGACACAGGACACAGAGGGATGAGGACACAGGACACAGTGGGATGAAGACACAGGACACAGTGGGATGAGGACACAGGACACAGTGGGATGAGGACACAGGACATAGTGGGATGAAGACACAGGACACAGTGGGATGAGGACACAGGACATAGTGGGATGAGGACACGGGACACAGTGGGATGAGGACACGGGACACAGTGGGATGAGGACACAGGACACAGTGGGATGAGGACAAAGGACACAGTGGGATGAGGAAACAGGACACAGAGGGATGAGGACACAGGACACAGTGGGATGAGGACACAGGACATAGTGGGATGAAGACACAGGACACAGTGGGATGAGGACACAGGACACAGTGGGATGAGGACACGGGACACAGTGGGATGAGGACACGGGACACAGTGGGATGAGGACACAGGACACAGTGGGATGAGGACACAGGACATAGTGGGATGAAGACACAGGACACAGTGGGATGAAGGCACAGGACACAGTGGGATGAGGACACAGGACATAGTGGGATGAGGACACAGGACACAGAGGGATGAGGACACAGGACACAGTGGGATGAGGACACAGGACACAGTGGGATGAGGACACAGGACACAGTGGGATGAGGACACAGGACATAGTGGGATGAAGACACAGGACACAGTGGGATGAAGACACAGGACACGGTGGGATGAGGACACGGGACACAGTGGGATGAGGACACAGGACACAGTGGGATGAGGACACGGGACACAGTGGGATGAGGACACAGGACACAGTGGGATGAGGACACAGGACATAGTGGGATGAAGACACAGGACACAGTGGGATGAGGACACAGGACACAGTGGGATGAGGACACGGGACACAGTGGGATGAGGACACGGGACACAGTGGGATGAGGACACAGGACACAGTGGGATGAGGACACAGGACATAGTGGGATGAAGACACAGGACACAGTGGGATGAGGACACAGGACACAGTGGGATGAGGACACGGGACACAGTGGGATGAGGACACGGGACACAGTGGGATGAGGACAAAGGACACAGTGGGATGAGGAAACAGGACACAGAGGGATGAGGACACAGGACACAGTGGGATGAAGGCACAGGACACAGTGGGATGAGGACACAGGACATAGTGGGATGAGGACACAGGACACAGAGGGATGAGGACACAGGACACAGTGGGATGAGGACACAGGACACAGTGGGATGAGGACACAGGACATAGTGGGATGAAGACACAGGACATAGTGGGATGAGGACACAGGACACAGTGGGATGAGGACACAGGACATAGTGGGATGAGGACACAGGACACAGTGGGATGAGGACACAGGACATAGTGGGATGAGGACACAGGACACAGTGGGATGAGGACACAGGACATAGTGGGATGAAGACACAGGACATAGTGGGATGAGGACACAGGACACAGTGGGATGAAGACACAGGACATAGTGGGATGAAGGCACAGGACATAGTGGGATGAGGACACAGGACATAGTGGGATGAAGACACAGGACACAGTGGGATGAGGACACAGGACACAGAGGGATGAGGACACAGGACACAGTGGGATGAAGGCACAGGACACAGTGGGATGAGGACACAGGACATAGTGGGATGAGGACACAGGACACAGTGGGATGAAGACACAGGACACAGTGGGATGAGGACACAGGACATAGTGGGATGAAGACACAGGACATAGTGGGATGAGGACACAGGACACAGTGGGATGAGGACACAGGACACAGTGGGATGAGGACACAGGACATAGTGGGATGAAGACACAGGACACAGTGGGATGAGGACACAGGACACAGAGGGATGAGGACACAGGACACAGTGGGATGAGGACACAGGACACAGTGGGATGAGGACATGGGACACAGTGGGATGAGGACATGGGACACAGTGGGATGAGGACACAGGACATAGTGGGATGAGGATACAGGACATAGTGGGATGAGGACACAGGGCACAGTGGGATGAGGACATGGGACACAGTGGGATGAAGACACAGGACACAGTGGGATGAAGACACAGGACACAGTGGGATGAGGACACAGGACACAGTGGGATGAGGACATGGGACACAGTGGGATGAGGACATGGGACACAGTGGGATGAGGACACAGGACACAGTGGGATGAGGACACAGGGCACAGTGGGATGAGGACACAGGACATAGTGGGATGAGGACACAGGACATAGTGGGATGAGGACACAGGACATAGTGGGATGAGGACATGGCACACAGTGGGATGAAGACACAGGACACAGTGGGATGAAGACACAGGACACAGTGGGATGAGGACACAGGACACAGTGGGATGAGGACACAGGACATAGTGGGATGAGGACACAGGACACAGTGGGATGAGGACACAGGACACAGTGGGATGAGGACAAGGGACACAGTGGGATGAGGACACAGGACACAGTGGGATGAGGACACAGGACACAGTGGGATGAGGACACGGGACACAGTGGGATGAGGACACGGGACACAGTGGAATGAGGACACGGGACACAGTGGGATGAGGACACAGGACACAGTGGGATGAGGACACAGGACACAGTGGGATGAGGACACCGGACACAGTGGGATGAGGACACAGGACACAGTGGGATGAGGTCACGGGACACAGTGGGATGAGGACACGGGACACAGTGGGATGAGGACACAGGACACAGTGGGATGAGGACACCGGACACAGTGGGATGAGGACACCGGACACAGTGGGATGAGGACACAGGACACAGTGGGATGAGGACACAGGACATAGTGGGATGAGGACACGGGACACAATGGGATGAGGACACGGGACACAGTGGGATGAGGACACGGGACACAGTGGGATGAGGACACGGGACACAATGGGATGAGGACACAGGACATAGTGGGATGAGGACACAGGACACAGTGGGATGAAGACACAGGACACAGTGGGATGAGGACACAGGACATAGTGGGATGAGGACACAGGACATAGTGGGATGAGGACACAGGACACAGTGGGATGAGGACACAGGACACAGTGGGATGAGGACACAGGACACAGTCAGATGAGGACACAGGACACAGTGGGATGAGGACACGGGACACAGTGGGATGAGGACACGGGACACAGTGGGATGAGGACACGGGACACAATGGGATGAGGACACAGGACATAGTGGGATGAGGACACAGGACATAGTGGGATGAGGACACAGGACACAGTGGGATGAGGACACAGGACATAGTGGGATGAGGACACAGGACACAGTGGGATGAAGACACAGGACACAGTGGGATGAGGACACAGGACACAGTGGGATGAGGACACAGGACATAGTGGGATGAGGACACAGGACACAGTGGGATGAGGACACCGGACACAGTGGGATGAGGACAAGGGACACAGTGGGATGAGGACACAGGACATAGTGGGATGAGGACACAGGACACAGTGGGATGAGGACACAGGACACAGTGGGATGAGGACACAGGACATAGTGGGATGAGGACACAGGACACAGTGGGATGAGGACACAGGACATAGTGGGATGAGGACACGGGACACAGTGGGATGAGGACACGGGACACAGTGGGATGAGGACACAGGACACAGTGGGATGAGGACACAGGACATAGTGGGATGAGGACACAGGACACAGTGGGATGAGGACACAGGACACAGTGGGATGAGGACACAGGACGCAGTGGGATGAGGACACAGGACAAAGTGGGATGAGGACACCGGACACAGTGGGATGAGGACAAGGGACACAGTGGGATGAGGACACAGGACACAGTGGGATGAGGACACAGGACACAGTGGGATGAGGACACGGGACACAGTGGGATGAGGACACGGGACACAATGGGATGAGGACACGGGACACAATGGGATGAGGACACAGGACATAGTGGGATGAGGACACAGGACACAGTGGGATGAGGACACAGGACATAGTGGGATGAGGACACAGGACACAGTGGGATGAAGACACAGGACACAGTGGGATGAGGACACAGGACATAGTGGGATGAGGACACAGGACATAGTGGGATGAGGACACAGGACACAGAGGGATGAGGACACAGGACATAGTGGGATGAGGACACAGGACACAGTGGGATGAAGACACAGGACACAGTGGGATGAGGACACAGGACACAGTGGGATGAGGACAAGGGACACAGTGGGATGAGGACACAGGACACAGTGGGATGAGGACACAGGACACAGTGGGATGAGGACACGGGACAAAGTGGGATGAGGACACAGGACACAGTGGGATGAGGACACGGGACACAGTGGGATGAGGACACGGGACACAGTGGGATGAGGACACAGGACATAGTGGGATGAGGACACGGGACACAGTGGGATGAGGACACGGTACACAGTGGGATGAGGACACAGGACACGGGTGGATGAGGACACAGGACACGGTGGGATGAGGACACAGGACATAGTGGGATGAGGACACAGGACACAGTGGGATGAGGACACAGGACATAGTGGGATGAGGACACGGGACACAGTGGGATGAGGACACAGGACACAGTGGGATGAGGACACAGGACATAGTGGGATGAGGACACAGGACACAGTGGGATGAGGACACAGGGCACAGTGGGATGAGGACACAGGGCACAGTGGGATGAGGACACAGGACACAGTGGGATGAGGACACAGGACATAGTGGGATGAGGACACGGGACACAGTGGGATGAGGACACAGGACACAGTGGGATGAGGACACAGGACATAGTGGGATGAGGACACAGGACACAGTGGGATGAGGACACAGGGCACAGTGGGATGAGGACACAGGGCACAGTGGGATGAGGACACAGGACATAGTGGGATGAGGACACAGGACACAGTGGGATGAGGACACAGGACATAGTGGGATGAGGACACGGGACACAGTGGGATGAGGACACAGGACACAGTGGGATGAGGACACAGGACACAGTGGGATGAGGACACAGGACATAGTGGGATGAGGACACAGGACACAGTGGGATGAGGACACAGGACACAGTGGGATGAGGACACAGGACGCAGTGGGATGAGGACACAGGACAAAGTGGGATGAGGACACCGGACACAGTGGGATGAGGACAAGGGACACAGTGGGATGAGGACACAGGACACAGTGGGATGAGGACACAGGACACAGTGGGATGAGGACACGGGACACAGTGGGATGAGGACACGGGACACAATGGGATGAGGACACGGGACACAATGGGATGAGGACACAGGACATAGTGGGATGAGGACACAGGACACAGTGGGATGAGGACACAGGACATAGTGGGATGAGGACACAGGACACAGTGGGATGAAGACACAGGACACAGTGGGATGAGGACACAGGACATAGTGGGATGAGGACACAGGACATAGTGGGATGAGGACACAGGACACAGAGGGATGAGGACACAGGACATAGTGGGATGAGGACACAGGACACAGTGGGATGAAGACACAGGACACAGTGGGATGAGGACACAGGACACAGTGGGATGAGGACAAGGGACACAGTGGGATGAGGACACAGGACACAGTGGGATGAGGACACAGGACACAGTGGGATGAGGACACGGGACAAAGTGGGATGAGGACACAGGACACAGTGGGATGAGGACACGGGACACAGTGGGATGAGGACACGGGACACAGTGGGATGAGGACACAGGACATAGTGGGATGAGGACACGGGACACAGTGGGATGAGGACACGGTACACAGTGGGATGAGGACACAGGACACGGGTGGATGAGGACACAGGACACGGTGGGATGAGGACACAGGACATAGTGGGATGAGGACACAGGACACAGTGGGATGAGGACACAGGACATAGTGGGATGAGGACACGGGACACAGTGGGATGAGGACACAGGACACAGTGGGATGAGGACACAGGACATAGTGGGATGAGGACACAGGACACAGTGGGATGAGGACACAGGGCACAGTGGGATGAGGACACAGGGCACAGTGGGATGAGGACACAGGACATAGTGGGATGAGGACACAGGACACAGTGGGATGAGGACACAGGACATAGTGGGATGAGGACACGGGACACAGTGGGATGAGGACACAGGACACAGTGGGATGAGGACACAGGACACAGTGGGATGAGGACACAGGACATAGTGGGATGAGGACACAGGACACAGTGGGATGAGGACACAGGACACAGTGGGATGAGGACACAGGACGCAGTGGGATGAGGACACAGGACAAAGTGGGATGAGGACACCGGACACAGTGGGATGAGGACAAGGGACACAGTGGGATGAGGACACAGGACACAGTGGGATGAGGACACAGGACACAGTGGGATGAGGACACGGGACACAGTGGGATGAGGACACGGGACACAATGGGATGAGGACACGGGACACAATGGGATGAGGACACAGGACATAGTGGGATGAGGACACAGGACACAGTGGGATGAGGACACAGGACATAGTGGGATGAGGACACAGGACACAGTGGGATGAAGACACAGGACACAGTGGGATGAGGACACCGGACACAGTGGGATGAGGACAAGGGACACAGTGGGATGAGGACACAGGACACAGTGGGATGAGGACACAGGACACAGTGGGATGAGGACACGGGACACAGTGGGATGAGGACACAGGACACAGTGGGATGAGGACACGGGACACAGTGGGATGAGGACACGGGACACAGTGGGATGAGGACACGGGACACAGTGGGATGAGGACACAGGACATAGTGGGATGAGGACACGGGACACAGTGGGATGAGGACACCGGACACAGTGGGATGAGGACACGGTACACAGTGGGATGAGGACACAGGACACAGTGGGATGAGGACACAGGACACAGGTGGATGAGGACACAGGACACGGTGGGATGAGGACACAGGACACAATGGGATGAGGACACGGGACACAATGGGATGAGGACACAGGACATAGTGGGATGAGGACACAGGACACAGTGGGATGAGGACACAGGACATAGTGGGATGAGGACACAGGACACAGTGGGATGAAGACACAGGACACAGTGGGATGAGGACACCGGACACAGTGGGATGAGGACAAGGGACACAGTGGGATGAGGACACAGGACACAGTGGGATGAGGACACAGGACACAGTGGGATGAGGACACGGGACACAGTGGGATGAGGACACAGGACACAGTGGGATGAGGACACGGGACACAGTGGGATGAGGACACGGGACACAGTGGGATGAGGACACGGGACACAGTGGGATGAGGACACAGGACATAGTGGGATGAGGACACGGGACACAGTGGGATGAGGACACCGGACACAGTGGGATGAGGACACGGTACACAGTGGGATGAGGACACAGGACACAGTGGGATGAGGACACAGGACACAGGTGGATGAGGACACAGGACACGGTGGGATGAGGACACAGGACATAGTGGGATGAGGACACAGGACACAGTGGGATGAGGACACAGGACATAGTGGGATGAGGACACAGGACACAGTGGGATGAGGACACAGGACACAGTGGGATGAGGACACAGGACATAGTGGGATGAGGACACAGGACACAGTGGGATGAGGACACAGGACACAGTGGGATGAGGACACAGGACATAGTGGGATGAGGACACAGGACACAGTGGGATGAGGACACAGGACACAGTGGGATGAGGACACGGGACATAGTGGGATGAGGACACAGGACACAGTGGGATGAGGACACAGGACACAGTGGGATGAGGACACAGGACACAGTGGGATGAGGACACAGGACACAGTGGGATGAGGACACAGGACACAGTGGGATGAGGACACAGGACACAGTGGGATGAGGATACAGGACACAGTGGGATGAGGACACAGGACACAGTGGGATGAGGACACATCTGGTGGTGAAGCTCCGCCCCCTTCATGGCTCATTGCCCCTCTCTGTCCCATAGCAGCCTTATGCTGGTCACATGACCCAGGTGACGGTTCTTACACGGGATGTCTCTGTAGCCGTTCTCCAGTGCGTGGAAATAATTCATAAACTCCCTCAGCGGAATCTTAAACGTCCCCAGAAGATTCATATCCTCAAACAGCCGATATGTCATCTGCAACAGACAGCCAATCAGTGCAAGGGAAAGCTCACCATGCCCCGCCCACCCCGGACAGAGTGTATGTGACTGCTTCTATGTACAGCGCTGTGGTATATGTCAGCGCTATATAAATGTATAATAACAGTGTGTGGATGATTGGGGTTATGGGGGAACCCCGGCTGCTCACCTGGCTGAGGATGCGGCCGCACTTCTGACCCGTTTGCTCCACCAGATTGAAGATGGGGAAGTTCCAGTTGTTCACTTCTCCCATCAGCTCTTCCAGGTTGTCCATGATAAATGGTTCCGGTGCCAGGATGGGCTTCTCCTGAGCAGGGGATGGGAGACAATCAGGGGTCAGCTCTCCGCCATACACACTACACCCGGGTAATCTCCGAGTTATGGACTTACCTGTTCCCGGTTGTCTCCAGCAGGGGGAGCTCAGAGAGTCGTAACAGAAATCAGGGGCGTAATAAATGGCTACTACTTGGGGGTCTAGAGTTGGCCTTTAACTAGGGAGGGGGACCGAATGCTACACAAAGGGGGTGCACCGCCTGATGAATATGCTGTGCTACGCTATGAATCATCAACACAAACAACTAGTCCGCCTTCACCCCAACAATAGGAGCAGCGCTCAATATCAACGCCAAAAAACATGTTCAATATATTGTACAAAAATGGTTCATAAAAAAGCCAATGACAAACAGACATCTTAAAAACACCGCAAAATCCCCTAATGCATCCGGTGCTGCCAGACCAATAATATCTGGGAAACTCAACATATAAAATAGTATCATAATATCCATAATATCCAAATAGTATCATAATAATAAATATCTGGGACACACAACATATAAAATAGTATCATAATATCCATAATATCCAAATAGTATCATAATAATAAATATCTGGGACACACAACATATAAAATAGTATCATAATAATAATATCTGGGAAACTCAACATATAAAAAGGAACCGAACACGCAACAATTACAATCTTTGCGCCGCCACCAAAAAGTTTTTTCTTGTTAGTCCAAAACAACCAAAACCAAGTGAACGATAAAGTGACAGTGCGACAATGCTCTCATTAATTCATCAGAGGGCTGTATTAATAATGAGTATAAATTAATCATACAAACTAATGCAAGATATTAATGATAAAAAAGGCAAATATCATATGTGTCATCTAATCTGCAATACTACCGGTCATGGAGCCAAAGAAAGTGCAAAGGTCGTAAATACAGAACAATGTATAAATGTATAATGACAATGTATAAATGTATAATGTATAATGTATAAATACATGACAATGTCTCCTGTGATATTTGTGGAACGCTTTTTGCTGCCTGGCTCGTGGTTTGGTAAAGCTTTTATCTTTTTCTACATTGTCGTTTATTTATAGATAAAGCGGATTTTCTTGCTTCCACTGATATTTCCCTGGCCGCCGAGTCTGTCAGTGGTCAGGGTGGGTCCCAGAAATATTCTCTAAGTCACGTTCTGTCGTTGACTTTACTTATTTTATTCTAATAAGGTGAATTAAACATTTCCTTTTTTTGTGATTATTTACAATACAAACATTCAATACATTTGATATTCCGTGTTGTTCGAGTTGGAAACCAACTCTGGCTAATTGTCCTTATATAATTGTACTTGTGGGTGGGCTGTAGTATTTGCCCTCTGGTTTAGCGCTCCATCTGCTGAGCATCCCGAAATTTGTAGGAAAATTAGGTTTTTCACCACAGTTTGTAGGAAGTTGTTACCCTTTAGTATTTTGTAGCAATGAAAGGCACTCCATCACATACGCGTTTCGCCTTAGCTTCTTCAGTGTATTCGCCCTGTGTCCTGCCTGGCCCCTGATTGGTTCGAGTGAATCAGGGGCAGAAGTGCGTGATTCAACTCGAACAACGCGGAATATCAAATGTATTGAATGTTTGTATTGTAAATAATCACAAAAAAAGGAAATGTTTAATTCACCTTATTAGAATAAAATGGCAGCCTGATTCATCACTAACGCCAGGTAGCGACAGATGAGCGTCTGTAGCGGCATTTTCAGAGCGCCCGCTAGTAGTCGCAGTGCTCGGCCGTGGGTCGCTACTTCATAGCGACTCAGTCGCTGTTCAGTAATGATGAATACATTGTGGGGAGTCGCTATTTGACCAGTACAGCGCTGTATGGGAGCGCATGTTAGCGACTGCTCATAGCGGCCAACTCACACCATATTCAGCAAAAAAACTGCCTCACAAATCTCTGGCGCTGAAAAATGCTTCTCTGAAGCCCAGAGCGCAGGAGGCTGTGTGATTAAAGTCTGTTTTTCAGCATCTATCCACCAGTAACAAAGCGAAAACATATGGAATTACATTGTAACAACATTGTAACATGACACTTTAATGGCAGAGCTGTGATGTCATTTCTGAGGAAATATATAAAACAGGAAAAAATTGTGATAAAACTGCTTATTCAATGTCAGGAGAGGTCACAGAATTATTTGTGATTTAAAAAAAAACAAAAAAACAAAAACCCTGGGAAAAGGATCATCCATTGAAATGTATGGGAGAGCGACAGGTAGCGACAGGTCATACCTGGCGCTGTGCAAGGCTGAACGCCGGCGCTGTTCGCTGAGGCTGTGAAAATGATGAATCAGACGCTACATGGCGCTATCCCAGTCACTAAACAGATTCTGCTTGATAAATGTGTAATTGCTGCCGTGTCCGGCGTTCACCAGTCGCTACCTGTCGCTACCTCTCATTAACCAGCCGCTACCTGACGCTATCCCTTCTTAAATAAGGGCCTAAGTGTTGTGAGCACAGGAGACAATAGGATAGAGAGCTCCGCCTTTGTGAGCTTACAATCTAAAGGATGGGGGTGGAGAGAAAGGGGCGGAGTCACGAGTGGTAGGAGCTTGAGTTGGGCTGCATGTGCCATGTGAAGGGTATAGGAGTTGCTTATGCTGGGTTATACACTTGTCTGAAGAAGTGAGTTTTGAGGGCACTTTTAAAGGCTTGGAGTGATGGAGAGTGACAGATGTAGCGGGGGGAGTGCATTCCAGAGAAGTGGCGAGGCACGGGAGAAGTCTTCAGTTTCCCAGATATTATTACTATGATACTATTTTATATGTTGAGTTTCCCAGATATTATTGCAGCACTGGATGCATCATTTTTGTATATAGAAGATATGTTTTTGGCGTTGATATTGAGCGCTGCTCCTGCTGTTGGGGTGGAGGTGGACTACTTGTGTTGTAGGGAGGGGGGACCGGACGTCGCAGGAAGCCCGAGCGTGACTGACCTCTGCTGGTGGGATGAGGGATTGCAGGTTGAGGTTGTCGGGTCGGAACGTCCGGCACACGGAGCTCTTCCTGGAGTTGGTCGGCTCCCCGTCGGGCTCGTCGTCGTTCTGCACGATGTCGCTGCTGTCGCTGTTGTTGGTTTCGTGCGTGCTGTCGTAGTCGGACGTGGCGTGGGCGGGGTCATCTGCGCCGAAAGTGACATCATCAGTGTTAGCGGAGAGCTGCCGCAAGTATCATAGGAAAGAGTCTATGGAGAAATATGTAGCTCCTCCCCTCTGTGCAGCCAATCAGAAACCTCCTGCATAAAGGCCCCGCCTCCTGCACAGTGTTACATTGTATCAGAAATGTGTAACCCCTCCCCTCTGTGCAGCCAATCAGGGCTTCCTGTGTATGAGCCCCGCCTCCTGCACAGTGTTACATTGTATCAGAAATGTGTAACCCCTCCCCTCTGTGCAGCCAATCAGGGCTTCCTGTGTATGAGCCCCGCCTCCTGCACAGTGTTACATTGTATCAGAAATGTGTAACCCCTCCCCTCTGTGCAGCCAATCAGGAACATCCTGCATAAAGGCCCCGCCTCCTGCACAGTGTTACATTGTATCAGAAATGTGTAACCCCTCCCCTCTGTGCAGCCAATCAGGAGCCTTCTGTGTCCAGCACAGGACCCTGGGGCCCAGCAACCCCCCCCCCCCGCTGTGACATCACACATACCCCCCGCTGTGACATCACCCCCCCCCCCCCCCGCGGTGACATCATACTTACCGGCTCGGCTCTGCGGGTGCGTCACCTCGTGATTGGCTCCCGCCGTCCTCTCCGCAGGGTTCGCCTGGCTGTACGGCCGCCCGCAGCTAAAACACAGGAGACAGCGAATGGGAGTCACTTATATGGCGCCGACATCTGCCACAGCGCTGTACAAAGTGTCTGACACTAATGCTAATACTAACCCTAACCACTACCATAACCCTATACCTCTAATACTAACCCTAACCACCCTAACCATGAATATAACCCTATACCTCTAATACTAACCCTAATCACCCTAACCATGAATATAACCCTATACCTCTAATACTAACCCTAACCGTGAATATAACCCTATACCTCTAATACTAACCCTAATCACCCTAACCATGAATATAACCCTATACCTCTAATACTAACCCTAATCACCCTAACTGTGAATATAACCCTATACCTCTAATACTAACCCTAATCACCCTAACCATGAATATAACCCTATACCTCTAATACTAACCCTAATCACCCTAACTGTGAATATAACCCTATACCTCTAATACTAACCCTAATCACCCTAACCATGAATATAACCCTATACCTCTAATACTAACCCTAATAACCCTAACTGTGAATATAACCCTATACCTCTAATACTAACCCTAATCACCCTAACTGTGAATATAACCCTATACCTCTAATACTAACCCTAATCACCCTAACCATGAATATAACCCTATACCTCTAATACTAACCCTAATCACCCTAACCATGAATATAACCCTATACCTCTAATACTAACCCTAATCACCCTAACTGTGAATATAACCCTATACCTCTAATACTAACCCTAATCACCCTAACCATGAATATAACCCTATACCTCTAATACTAACCCTAATAACCCTAACTGTGAATATAACCCTATACCTCTAATACTAACCCTAATCACCCTAACTGTGAATATAACCCTATACCTCTAATACTAACCCTAATCACCCTAACCATGAATATAACCCTATACCTCTAATACTAACCCTAATCACCCTAACCATGAATATAACCCTATACCTCTAATACTAACCCTAATCACCCTAACTGTGAATATAACCCTATACCTCTAATACTAACCCTAATAACCCTAACCATGAATATAACCCTATACCTCTAATACTAACCCTAATCACCCTAACTGTGAATATAACCCTATACCTCTAATACTAACCCTAATCACCCTAACCATGAATATAACCCTATACCTCTAATACTAACCCTAATCACCCTAACCATGAATATAACCCTATACCTCTAATACTAACCCTAATCACCCTAACCATGAATATAACCCTATACCTCTAATACTAACCCTAATCACCCTAACTGTGAATATAACCCTATACCTCTAATACTAAACCTAATAACCCTAACTGTGAATATAAACCTATACCTCTAATACTAACCCTAATCACCCTAACCATGAATATAGCCCTATACCTCTAATACTAACCCTAATCACCCTAACTGTGAATATAACCCTATACCTCTAATACTAACCCTAATCACCCTAACCATGAATATAACCCTATACCTCTAATACTAACCCTAATCACCCTAACCATGAATATAACCCTATACCTCTAATACTAACCCTAATCACCCTAACTGTGAATATAACCCTATACCTCTAATACTAAACCTAATAACCCTAACTGTGAATATAAACCTATACCTCTAATACTAACCCTAATCACCCTAACCATGAATATAACCCTATACCTCTAATACTAACCCTAATCACCCTAAATGTGAATATAACCCTATACCTCTAATACTAACCCTAATCACCCTAACCATGAATATAACCCTATACCTCTAATACTAACCCTAATCACCCTAACCATGAATATAACCCTATACCTCTAATACTAACCCTAATCACCCTAACCATGAATATAACCCTATACCTCTAATACTAACCCTAATCACCCTAACTGTGAATATAACCCTATACCTCTAATACTAAACCTAATAACCCTAACTGTGAATATAAACCTATACCTCTAATACTAACCCTAATCACCCTAACCATGAATATAACCCTATACCTCTAATACTAACCCTAACCACCCTAACTGTGAATATAAACCTATACCTCTAATACTAACCCTAATCACCCTAACCATGAATATAACCCTATACCTCTAATACTAACCCTAATCACCCCAACTGTGAATATAACCCTATACCTCTAATACTAACCCTAATAACCCCAACTGTGAATATAACCCTATACATCTAATACTAACCCTAACCACCCTAACTGTGAATATAACCCTATACCTCTAATACTAACCCTAATAACCCCAACTGTGAATATAACCCTATACCTCTAATACTAACCCTAACCACCCTAACTGTGAATATAACCCTATACCTCTAATACTAACCCTAATTACCTTAACTGTGAATATAACCCTATACCTCTAATACTAACCCTAATCACCCTAACTGTGAATATAACCCTATACCTCTAATACTAACCCTAATCACCCTAACTGTGAATATAACCCTATTCCTCTAATACTAACCCTAATAACCCCAACTGTGAATATAACCCTATACCTCTAATACTAACCCTAACCACCCTAACTGTGAATATAACCCTATACCTCTAATACTAACCCTAATAACCCTAACTGTGAATATAACCCTATACCTCTAATGCTAATCCTCTAACACTAACCCTAACACATAACCCTTACCACACTATCTAATACTAACCATAACACTAACCCTAACACATGCAGGGCATTAATATACTCAGCTAACTGGACTGGAGCCCGCACATGTGCAGGGAGGGATATTCTGAACTGTTGTGGAACTACAAGCCCCAGCATGCCCCGCCATCCCAATCCTCTTTCTGGAAATGATTTGTCACATGATGTATTGCATACAGCAGAGGATGCTGGGAAGCTGCAGCTTTAGGGGGAACCTCGTGGGCGGTGCCCGGCCCAGCTGCAGCGATTGGTCATACCACCTCACAGGATGATCTGATTGGCTGCTGGACTTACCTGCTGCACACGGTGTCCTCGGGCAGGGGCTCGGGGATGTCCGGCGCGCTCTTGGAACACATTAATGCTTTGTGCGGGTTGAGTCCGAGCCGGCTGCCCTCCGTTTCGGGGAACTGCATGGGCGTGGCCTTCACGGTGGGGCTGGGGGCCGGCGTCCCGGGGATGGGGGAGTGACACGGGGAGGAGAGCGGAGAGATGGAGGGCGCCACACCTGTAACCAGGAAAGAACAGCCGGGGTCACATGACACTGCAATCACCCCCCCCAATAAGGACAAGGCCCCTCCCCCTCGCTGCAGTGCTGAGGGGTTTGCCTCCTCTCAGCCAATCACTGACAACCAACGGCTCACATGGCTTCAGGCAGCAGAGAGCCTCAGGTCAGTTTTGTCTGGAGGTCCCCTTTAAAAGAATAAAGTGGGTGTGTCCCTGTTGTGTAGAAACCTTGGTGGGCGGGGCTCCCAATGGATGAGCTGGGGGAGGGGCTTTGCCTTAAACCTGCGCCTTGGCTTTAAAGAGGAGATTTGGGATTGGTCGCTGGCAGTCACATGCTGGGCAGGGATTGGTCGCTGGTATTCACACGCTTGGCAGGGATTGGTCGCTGGCAGTTACATGCTGGGCAGGGATTGGTCGCTGGCAGTCACATGCTGGGCAGGGATTGGTCGCTGGTATTCACACGCTGGGCAGGGATTGGTCGCTGGTATTCACACGCTGGGCAGGGATTGGTCGCTGGTATTCACATGCTGGGCAGGGATTGGTCGCTGGCAGTCACACGCTGGGCAGGGATTGGTTGCTGGCAGTCACATGCTGGGCAGGGATTGGTCGCTGGTATTCACATGCTGGGCAGGGATTGGTCGCTGGCAGTCACATGCTGGGCAGGGATTGGTCGCTGGCAGTCACACGCTGGGCACTGATTGGTCGCTGGCATTCACGTGCTGGGCAGGGATTGGTCGCTGGCAGTCACACGCTGGGCACAGATTGGTCGCTGGCAGTCACACGCTGGGCAGGGATTGGTTGCTGGCAGTCACATGCTGGGCAGGGATTGGTCGCTGGCATTCACATGCTGGGCAGGGATTGGTCGCTGGCAGTCACACGCTGGGCAGGGATTGGTCGCTGGCATTCACATGCTGGGCAGGGATTGGTCGCTGGCAGTCACATGCTGGGCAGGGATTGGTCGCTGGCAGTCACATGCTGGGCAGGGATTGGTCGCTGGCAGTCACACGCTGGGCACTGATTGGTCGCTGGCATTCACGTGCTGGGCAGGGATTGGTCGCTGGCAGTCACACGCTGGGCACAGATTGGTCGCTGGCAGTCACACGCTGGGCAGGGATTGGTTGCTGGCAGTCACATGCTGGGCAGGGATTGGTCGCTGGCATTCACATGCTGGGCAGGGATTGGTCGCTGGCAGTCACACGCTGGGCAGGGATTGGTCGCTGGCATTCACATGCTGGGCAGGGATTGGTCGCTGGCAGTCACATGCTGGGCAGGGATTGGTCGCTGGCATTCACATGCTGGGCAGGGATTGGTCACTGGCAGTCACATGCTGGGCAGGGATTGGTCGCTGGTATTCACACGCTTGGCAGGGATTGGTCGCTGGCATTCACATGCTGGGCAGGGATTGGTCGCTGGCATTCACATGCTGGGCAGGGATTGGTCACTGGCATTCACATGCTGGGCAGGGATTGGTCGCTGGCAGTCACATGCTGGGCAGGGATTGGTCGCTGGCAGTCACATGCTGGGCAGGGATTGGTCACTGGCATTCACATGCTGGGCAGGGATTGGTCACTGGCAGTCACACGCTTGGCAGGGATTGGTCGCTGGCAGTCTCATGCTGGGCAGGGATTGGTCACTGGCAGTCACATGCTGGGCAGGGATTGGTCGCTGGTATTCACATGCTGGGCAGGGATTGGTCGCTGGCAGTCACATGCTGGGCAGGGATTGGTCGCTGGCAGTCACACGCTGGGCAGGGATTGGTCGCTGGCAGTCTCATGCTGGGCAGGGATTGGTCGCTGGCAGTCTCATGCTGGGCAGGGATTGGTCGCTGGCAGTCACACGCTGGGCAGGGATTGGTCGCTGGCAGTCACACGCTGGGCAGGGATTGGTCGCTGGCAGTCACACGCTGGGCAAGGATTGGTCGCTGGTATTCACACGCTGGGCAGGGATTGGTCACTGGCAGTCACATGCTGGGCAGGGATTGGTCGCTGGTATTCACACGCTTGGCAGGGATTGGTCACTGGCAGTCACACGCTTGGCAGGGATTGGTCGCTGGCAGTCTCATGCTGGGCAGGGATTGGTCGCTGGCAGTCACATGCTGGGCAGGGATTGGTCACTGGCATTCACATGCTGGGCAGGGATTGGTCACTGGCAGTCACACGCTTGGCAGGGATTGGTCGCTGGCAGTCTCATGCTGGGCAGGGATTGGTCGCTGGCAGTCTCATGCTGGGCAGGGATTGGTCGCTGGCAGTCACACGCTGGGCAGGGATTGGTCGCTGGCAGTCACACGCTGGGCAGGGATTGGTCGCTGGCAGTCACACGCTGGGCAGGGATTGGTCGCTGGTATTCACACGCTGGGCAGGGATTGGTCGCTGGCAGTCACACGCTGGGCAGGGATTGGTCGCTGGTATTCACATGCTGGGCAGGGATTGGTCGCTGGCAGTCACACGTTGGGCAGGGATTGGTCGCTGGCAGTCACACGCTGGGCACTGATTGGTCGCTGGCAGTCACACGCTGGGCACTGATTGGTCGCTAGCATTCACATGCTGGGCAGGGATTGGTCGCTGGCAGTCACACGCTGGGCAGGGATTGGTCGGCTTACCTTGCCTCCATTTGGAGTTCAGGTGGTTGACGTTGGACACGGTGAAAGGTGCAGAGAAGGATCGGCTCTTACTCATCCCCAGGGATTGGTCGCTGGTACTCATCCCCAGGGATTGGTCGCTGGTATTCACATGCTGGGCAGGGATTGGTCGCTGGCAGTCACACGTTGGGCAGGGATTGGTCGCTGGTATTCACATGCTGGGCAGGGATTGGTCGCTGGTATTCACACGCTGGGCAGGGATTGGTCGCTGGCAGTCACACGCTGGGCAGGGATTGGTCGCTGGTATTCACATGCTGGGCAGGGATTGGTCGCTGGCAGTCACACGTTGGGCAGGGATTGGTCGCTGGCAGTCACACGCTGGGCACTGATTGGTCGCTGGCAGTCACACGCTGGGCACTGATTGGTCGCTGGCATTCACATGCTGGGCAGGGATTGGTCGCTGGCAGTCACACGCTGGGCAGGGATTGGTCGGCTTACCTTGCCTCCATTTGGAGTTCAGGTGGTTGACGTTGGACACGGTGAAAGGTGCAGAGAAGGATCGGCTCTTACTCATCCCCAGGACGTTATTATTCCACACGTCAGAGCTGCTGCTGCCGAGACCACAAACTATAATTACTTACCCGCAGGGTAAGCCGTCTTGCCCTGTCACCCCTCTGAGCACCCTGCAGGTAAGCCGTCTTGCCTGTCACCCCTCTGAGCACCCTGAGGGTAAGCCGTCTTGCCCTGTCACCCCTCTGAGCACCCTGCGGGTAAGCCGTCTTGCCTTGTCACCCCTCTGAGCACCCTGCGGGTAAGCCGTCTTGCCCTGTCACCCCTCTGAGCACCCTGCAGGTAAGCCGTCTTGCCCTGTCACCACTCTGAGCACCCTGCAGGTAAGCCGTCTTGCCCTGTCACCCCTCTGAGCACCCTGCAGGTAAACCGTCTTGCCTGTCACCCCTCTGAGCACCCTGCAGGTAAACCGTCTTGCCTGTCACCCCTCTGAGCACCCTGCAGGTAAGCCGTCTTGCCTGTCACCCCTCTGAGCACCCTGCAGGTAAGCCGTCTTGCCCTGTCACCACTCTGAGCACCCTGCAGGTAAGCCGTCTTGCCCTGTCACCCCTCTGAGCACCCTGCAGGTAAGCCGTCTTGCCCTGTCACCACTCTGAGCACCCTGCAGGTAAACCGTCTTGCCTGTCACCCCTCTGAGCACCCTGCAGGTAAGCCGTCTTGCCTGTCACCCCTCTGAGCACCCTGCAGGTAAGCCGTCTTGCCCTGTCACCACTCTGAGCACCCTGCAGGTAAGCCGTCTTGCCCTGTCACCCCTCTGAGCACCCTGCAGGTAAGCCGTCTTGCCCTGTCACCACTCTGAGCACCCTGCGGGTAAGCCGTCTTGCCTGTCACCCCTCTGAGCACCCTGCGGGTAAGCCGTCATGCTTGATCCCCCTGATTACTTACCCGGAGGACGTTGTGTCGCTGGGCTTGATGCTGCCGCTGCGGTCCCGCCTCACCGGCGCCGGTTCCAGGGTGGGGAGTCCGGTGGCCGAGGTGGTCGTGGTCCACGTAGACGAAACGCGTCGCATCAACCCCGATGGAAGACTTCTCCGGATCCTCTGCGGAAACACAGCCCTACATTACACACTGTATCAGCCAATGACAAGCAAGTCACATGACCAGGGCCTATGTGGGGTCCTCGGGTCAGATCCTTGTAGCTATGGACCGGGGTGGGCATGGCCAGAGGAGGGGCTGCGTGTATGTATTTATTCATAATGAGTAGGCGGGGCTATGCAAATCACCTCTTTATGTCTCTTTGCTATCCCAAGAGCTCAGCAAGGAGCTGCGGAGCGTGAAACACTTGGATAGAGTTAAAGGCTGAACTCCAGCCAGTGCTATGCATTTATCTATAATGAGTAGGCGGGGCTATGCAAATCACCTCTTTTATGTTATGCTATGCCAAGTGCTCAGCAAGGAGCTGCTGAGCATGAAAAACTTGGATAGAGTTAAAAGCTGTGATGTCACTGCTATGAATATGTATTTATTCATAATGAGTAGGCGGGTCTATGCAAATTACCTCTTTATGTCTCTATGCTATGCCAAGGAGCTGCTGAACGTGTAAAGCTTGGAAAGAGTTAAAAGCTAAACTCCAGCCAGTGCTATGAATATGTATTTATGCAAATCACCTCTTTATACCTCTATGCTATCCCAAGTGCTCAGCAAGGAGGAGGAGAGCAGCTTGTGACTAGCCGCTCATTAATATGCAGGGCTAAGGTAGCTGATTGGAGGAGAGCCTGCGCATGCACCGTGAGGTAGGAATACCGCCAGGGTTTCACAGAGCTGGCCATTGGATAGAATCCCGGGTTTGGGTCCTCTTTTATATAGTGGGCTTTGTACCTTCATTGATACATTAGTAACACTTAGTGATACACATGTATCAGCAGAGGTCACATCTGTATCATTAGGTGACAGCAGAGGAAGCCTGCCACAGGGATTTAAAGAGGAACAACAGCCAAGAATATGACCCTCTAGCTATTTGGGATGCCCCACTGTGTGTACCCCCGGGGATTGCCCCTAAGCTCCCTCGCAGCATGTGCCAATGGCTCAGCCAATCAGTGGCATTCATTCCATTTAGAGTTAATAGCGGCAAGGAAATCTGAATGGAGCGCACAGCTAGAGGTGTGGTGGGGATGCCGCAATGACTTGGGGTTTCATACAGTGGGGCATCCCAATGCAGGACACCCCATAAAGAGGTAGACTATGGCCCCAAGAGTCTTATGGACATGAGGCAGGTGTTGTTCCCTTTTAAAGTGGACCAAACCAGGGATTTTGACTATCCTGGGTTTTGATCCCCAATCGGCCTGGTGTTGGGTGTGGGGCACCTACCTTTGGAGCCGGCCTGGTATTGGGCACCTACCTTTGGTACTGGCCCGGTGTTGGGTGTGGGGCACTTACCTTTGGTACTGGCCCGGTGTTGGGTGTGGGGCACTTACCTTTGGTACCGGCCCGGTGTTGGGTGTGGGGCACTTACCTTTGGTATGGACATCTTATCGCCCTTGTCGGAGCCCTCCTCGGAGTCGGAGCAGGGTGAGTTCTCGCTGTAGGTGGCCGGCGGGTTGAGGCGCACCTGGTGTTGGGTGTGGGGCACCTACCTTTGGTATGGACATCTTGTCGCCCTTGTCGGAGCCTGGTTGAGGCGCGCCTGGTGTTGGGTGTGGGGCACCTACCTCTGGTCCCGGCCCGGTGTTGGGTACCTACCTTTGGAATGGACATCTTGTCGCCCTTGTCGGAGCCCTCCTCGGAGTCGGAGCAGGGTGAGTTCTCGCTGTAGGTGGCCAGCGGGTTGAGACGCGCCCGGTGGATGGGCTGGAAGTTGAGTTGGGTGCTGAGCAGGTTGCTGACCGCCCGCAGGGAGGTGCAGACGTGGGGCGGCAGCGAGGGGTCGGCCAGTAGGTCGGTGATCAGGCCGTGCGCCTCCCCCATGATGGCGATGTCTACGGTGATGGTGGTACCTGAGGACTGATGCAGAGAGAGGCTGGTGAGGTCACACAGATCTGACCAATCAGAAGGCTGCTTTTCAATATGCTGGATACCCCCATGGGAGGCATCTGGGGGCATCCCACTCATCACATTTCCACTCGTCCTTTAGACTAATGCCAAGAACCATCTGCCCTAACTGCCCCAATTTACTCACCGGACCCCGACCTCAGCCAGTGCCTTAGGGCAAAAGAGAAGAAGAGAAGGGCCTACAGTATCCACCCCAGGTCCAAGGAATCAGTGGGGCAGATGATGGGGGTATAGACTAAGGGCAGCAATCAGTGGGGCAGATAATGGAGGGTATAGATGTAGGGCAGAAATTAGTGGGGCAGTTGATGGGGGTATACCCTTAGGTTAAGGGTAGCAATCAGTGGGGCAGTTGATGGGGTTATAGATGTGGGGCAGCAATCAGTGGGGCAGTTGATGGGGGTATAGATCTAGGGCAGCAATCAGTGGGGTAATTGATGGGGGTATACCTTTAGGTTTAGGGCAGCAATCAGTGGGGCAATTAATGGGGGTATAGTTGTAAGGCAGCAATCATTGGGGCAGATAATGTGGGTAAAGATGTAAAGCAGCAATCAGTAGGGCAGTTGATGGGGCAGTTATATCTGACCATCCTGCATGCTGGACTCGCAGTTACCCCCTGTTGCGCAATCATGGCGGCTCGGCGCATTGGCCACTCTGCAGATCTGGGTCTTTCCCATGATCCCCGGCAGCTGAGAAGCGTCAGCTCTGTTGGCACTGCTGTTGGTCACACAGGCGGGGGCGCGCCATGGACCCTTCTGGAGCGCAGCCACTTGGCCGCCGTTCAGTGTGCGAATTCCCGGATGGCGCAATCTCTGCGGGACTGTGAGAGCGGCGAGCGCGGCAGAGACAAATGGGGAGAGACATTCCTGTCTGGGACCACAGAGACCCGAGAAGAACGATGGGGCCCCTCCACGTGTGGCCCTATGAGGGGGGCCCTCACCTGGAGGGAGCAGCCAATGAGCTTCCTCCTGGGAATGCCAAGCTAGGGTTTGGTGCCAGGGGCAGCTGCAGTGATAATTAGACCCTGAACCATACAGGGGCCCCCGAGTGTGATCGCAGCCAGGGCCCAAGTGAAAGGAATGAATTCTGTGCTTCATTAGGGCCAAATCCAGGAGCTGATCCTAATTAGTCCCCCCAGTGCCCCCTCCATTAATCCCCGGGGTCCCCCCAATAATCCCCAGGGTCCCCCTCCAATAATCCCAAGGGTCCCCCTCCAATAATCCCCAGGGCCCCCCTAATAATCCTGAGCCCCCCTAATAATCTCCAAAGTCTCCCCTAATAATCCTCAGAGCCCCTCCAATAATCCCCAGGTCCCCTAATAATCCTCAAGGTCCCTCCTAATAATCCCCAGAGCCCCCCAATAATCCCCAGGGTCCCTTCCTAAGAATCCCCAGGGTGCCTCCTAATAATCCCCAGGGTTCCCCCAATATTCCCCAGGGCCCCCTAATAATCCCCAGGGTCCCTTCCGAATAATCCCCAGGGTCCCCCTCCAATAATCCCATGGCTCCCCCTCCAATAATCCCCAGGGCCCCCCTAATAATCCTGAGCCCCCCTAATAATCTCCAAGGTCTCCCCCAATAATCCTCAGAGCCCCTCCAATAATCCCCAGGTCCCCTAATAATCCTCAAGGTCCCTCCTAATAATCCCCAGAGCCCCCCAATAATCCCCAGGGTCCCTTCCTAAGAATCCTCAGGGTTCCCCCAATATTCCCCAGGGCCCCCTAATAATCCTCAGGGTCCCTTCCTAAGAATCCCCAGGGTGCCTCTTAATAATCCCCAGGGTCCTCTCCTAATAATCCCCAGGGTCCCTTCCGAATAATCCCCAGGGTCCCCCTCTAATAATCCCAAGGGTCCCCCTCCAATAATCCCCAGGGCCCCCCTAATAATCCTGAGCCCCCCCTAATAATCTCCAAGGTCTCCCCCAATAATCCTCAGAGCCCCTCCAATAATCCCCAGGTCCCCTAATAATCCTCAAGGTCCCTCCTAATAATCCCCAGAGCCCCCCAATAATCCCCAGGGTCCCTTCCTAAGAATCCTCAGGGTTACCCCAATATTCCCCAGGGCCCCCTAATAATCCTCAGGGTCCCTTCCTAAGAATCCCCAGGGTGCCTCTTAATAATCCCCAGGGTCCTCTCCTAATAATCCCCAGGGTCCCCCTCTAATAATCCCAAGGGTCCCCCTCCAATAATCCCCAGGGCCCCCCTAATAATCCTGAGCCCCCCCTAATAATCTCCAAGGTCTCCCCTAATAATCCTCAGAGCCCCTCCAATAATCCCCATGTCCCCTAATAATCCTCAAGGTCCCTCCAAATAATCCCCAGAGCCCCCCAATAATCCCCAGGGTCCCTTCCTAAGAATCCCCAGGGTGCCTCCTAATAATCCCCAGGGTTCCCCCAATATTCCCCAGGGCCCCCTAATAATCCCCAGCGTCCTTTCCTAAGAATCCCCAGGGTCCCTCCTAATAAACCCCAAGGTACTCCCTTAATAATTCCCAGGATCCCCCAATATTCCCCAGGGCCCCCCTAATAATCCTCTGAGTCCTCCTAAGCTATGTCTCCCAGAGCCCCATAACCTCCCCACTAACCCATAAGTTGCACTATAATCAGGAATTACTGGCTGGGCCCCTTTAAAGCTATGGTGTTGCTGGGGCCCGTCTGGACCTATGGACACACACTCTGGGGAGGAGTCAGGCACATGATGGGCGGAGCTATGACCTCATCTGGAAATAAAAGGAGTCTCTGGAGTGATCCGTTTTCCCACTGATCCGGGATCATCGGAATGGACGGAGGAACGTCCCTCTCTTTAAGGGAAACTCCGGCACAAAATAGGAGCAGACAGCGAGCGCTTTTTTCATTGCTAATAATATCCCAGCAGGAGAAACATTTATAGCATTAGCCAAAGGGATGCGATGGTTGGACCTGTGATTGGACAGGACAAGAGAAGGGGCGTGGCCAGCCCTGTGCAGAGAAGGATCAGCCATTTCCTTGGGAAAGAATGAAGACGTATTACCTGGAACATGAAGACAAGGGATCCCCTGATATCCCCTGGGGAGGTATCCCTGGAAGAAGCATCAGTGGAAGAGGTATCCCTGGAAGAAGCATCAGTGGAAGAGGTATCCCTGGAAGAAACATCAGTGGAAGAGGTATCCCTGGAAGAAGCATCAGTGGAAGAGGTATCCCTGGAAGAAGCATCAGTGGAAGAGGTATCCCTGGAATAAGCATCAGTGGAAGAGGTATCCCTGGAAGAAGCATCAGTGGAAGAGGTATCCCTGGAAGAAGCATCAGTGGAAGAGGTATCCCTGGAATAAGCATCAGTGGAAGAGGTATCCCTGGAAGAAACATCAGTGGAAGAGGTATCCCTGGAAGAAGCATCAGTGGAAGAGGTATCCCTGGAAGAAGCATCAGTGGAAGAGGTATCCCTGGAATAAGCATCAGTGGAAGAGGTATCCCTGGAAGAAACATCAGTGGAAGAGGTATCCCTGGAAGAAGCATCAGTGGAAGAGGTATCCCTGGAATAAGCATCAGTGGAAGAGGTATCCGTGGAAGAAGCATCAACGGAAGAGGTATCTCCGAAAATAAAACATCACTAGGAAAATATCAGGAGACAGATCTTCAAAAAGGATTTCCCGGGGAGAAGTATCAGTGGAGGAGGTGTGCCTGGAAGAAGTAGCCCTGAAAGAGGTCCCAGGAAGAGTGCCCCTGGAGTAGTTATACCCAGAATGGGTAGCCATAGGAAGTGATATCTCTAGAAGAAGTATCCCTGGAAAAGGTGGAGGTATCCCTGGAAGAGGTAATTCTGGAAGAGGTATACTTGGAGGAAATATCCCTGGAAGAGGTAAAGGTATCCCTGGAGGAAGTATCCCTGGAAGAGGTATCTCTGGAAGAGGTATCTCTGGAAGAAGTATCCCTGGAAGAGGTATCCCTGGAGGAAGTATCCCTGGAGGAAGTATCCCTGGAAGAAGTATCCCTGGAAGAGGTATCTCTGGAAGAAGTATCCCTGGAAGAGGTATCCCTGGAGGAAGTATCCCTGGAAGAGGTATCCCTGGAGGAAGTATCCCTGGAAGAGGTATCTCTGGAAGAGGTATCTCTGGAAGAGGAATCTATGGAAGAGGTATCACTGGAGGAAGTATCCCTGGAAGAGGTATCTATGGAAGAGGTATCCCTGGAGGAAGTAAACCTGGAAGAGGTATCCCTGGAGGAAATATCACTGTAAGGTTTTCCTGGAAGAAGTTTTTCCTTGAAGAATTATCCATGGAAGAGGTATCCCTGGAAGAGGTATCTATGGAAGAAGTATCCCTGGAAGAGGTGTCTTGATGAAATATTATCCCAGAAAAAAAAGTCATCACTAGGGAAACGAATCTTTGACAACAATAATTCCCGGGCAGATAAATACCTGGGAAGTGACATTCTCCGGAGACATCTCTTCAGGTTTCCCGGGAAAATATGGAATCTCGGGAGTCTCTTCAGGTTTCCCGGGAATATTGGGAATCTCGGGAGTCTCTTCAAGTTTCCCGGGAATATATGGAATCTCGGGAGTCTCTTCAGGTTACCCGGGAATATTGGGAATCTCGGGAGTCTCTTCAGGTTACCTGGGAATATTGGGAATCTCGGGAGTCTCTTCAGGTTACCCGGGAATATTGGGAATCTCGGGAGTCTCTTCAGGTTTCCCGGGAATATATGGAATCTCGGGAGTCTCTTCAGGTTACCCGGGAATATTGGGAATCTCGGGAGTCTCTTCAGGTTACCCGGGAATATTGGGAATCTCAGGAGTCTCTTCAGGTTTCCCGGGAATATTGGGAATCTCAGGAGTCTCTTCAGGTTTCCAGGGAATATTGGGAATCTCGGGAGTCTCTTCAGGTTTCCCGGGAATATTGGGAATCTCAGGAGTCTCTTCAGGTTTCCCAGGAATATTGGGAATCTCTGGAGTCTCTTCAGGTTTCCCGGGAATATTGGGAATCTCAGGAGTCTCTTCAGGTTTCCCGGGAATATTGGGAATCTCTGGAGTCTCTTCAGGTTTCCCAGGAATATTGGGAATCTTAAGAGTCTCTTCTAGTTTCCCGGGAATATTGGGAATCTCTGGAGTCTCTTCAGGTTTCCCGGGAATATTGGGAATCTCAGGAGTCTCTTCAGGTTTCCCAGGAATATTGGGAATCTCTGGAGTCTCTTCAGGTTTCCCAGGAATATTGGGAATCTCGGGAGTCTCTTCAGGTTTCCCAGGAATATTGGGAATCTCGGGAGTCTCTTCAGGTTTCCCGGGAATATTGGGAATCTCGGGAGTCTTCTCACCCTGCCGGCAGGTCCGGGGCCACCTGCCGCTGCGGAGTCGTGCTCCTCGCTCTTCCCATCACCCGTCCTGGATGGAAGTGACGGCTGTGGGAACGGGTCTTCGGGCGGGGAGGGGAGACACAGAGCCGGAGCTGGAGGCCGCTTCCTCTTTCTGGGCCCACGGTGACACTTTTATCACAAATGATATTTTATAGACGGGTTTATCCGGCCCTAGGGGAAGTGCGGAGCTGGCCGTAAATCTCCCGGGAGGGGCAAATTCCTGACTATACCCCAGAGAGGTCACTGCGACCTGCAGCCACACACCCTGCCATCTGATTGGACAATCTCACCAATGGTGGGAGCCCTGCAGTGCATTGTGGGATACCAGGAGTCAGGATGGACACACTGGGGCCCTGGAGGGATCACCTGGCAATCAGGAGAAACACACTGGGGCCCTGGAGGGATCAGCCGGGAGTTAGGAGAGACACACTGGGGCCCTGGAGGGATCATCCGGGAGTCAGGAGAGACACACTGGGGCCCTGGAGGGATCATCCGGGAGTCAGGAGAGACACACTGGGGCCCTGGAGGGATCAGCCGGGAGTCAGGAGGGACACACTGGGGCCCTGGAGGGATCAACCGGGATCAGGAGAGACACGCTGGGGCCTTGGAGGGATCACCCGGCAATCAGGAGGGACACACTGGGGCCCTGGAGGGATCAGCCGGGAGTCAGGAGAGACACACTGGGGCCCTGGAGGGATCATCCGGGATCAGGAGAGACACACTGGGGCCCTGGAGGGATCAGCCGGGATCAGGAGAGACAAACTGGGGCCCTGGAGGGATCAGCCGGGATCAGGAGAGACACACTGGGGCCCTGGAGGGATCTGCCGGGATCAGGAGAGACAAACTGGGGCCCTGGAGGGATCAGCCGGGAATCAGGAGGGACACAGTGTGGCCCTGGAGGGATCAGCCAGGAGTCAGGAGAGAAACGCTGGGGCCCTGGAGGGATCATCTGGGAGTCAGGAGAGACACACTGGGGCCCTGGAGGGATCATCTGGGAGTCAGGAGAGACACACTGGGGCCCTGGAGGGATCAGCCGGGATCAGGAGGGACACACTGGGGCCTTGGAGGGATCACCCGGGAGTCAGGAGGGACACACTGGGGCCCTGGAGGGATCAGCCGGGATCAGGAGAGACACACTGGGGCCTTGGAGGGATCAGCCGGGAATCAGGAGGGACACACTGGGGCCCTGAAGGGATCAGCCGGGAATCAGGAGGGACACACTGGGGCCCTGAAGGGATCAGCCGGGAATCAGGAGAGACACGTTGGGGCCCTGGAGAGATCAGCCGGGAATCAGAAGGGACACAGTGGGGCCCTGGAGGGATCAGCCGGGAGTCAGGAGAGAAACGCTGGGGCCCTGGAGGGATCAGCCGGGAGTCAGAAGGGACACAGTGGGGCCCTGGAGGGATCAGCCGGGAGTAAGGAGAGGCACGCTGGGGCCCTGGAGGGATCAGCCGGGAGTCAGGAGAGACATGCTGGGGCCCTGGAGGGATCAGCCAGGAATAAGGAGGGACACACTGGGGCTTTGGAGGGATCAGCCGGCAATCAGGAGGGACACGCTGGGGCCCTGGGGGGATCAGCCAGGAGTCAGGAGAGACACATTGGGACCCTGGAGGGATCAGCTGGGAGTCAGGAGGGACACATTGGGACCCTGGAGGGATCAGCCGGGAATCAGGAGGGACACACTGGGGCCCTGGAAGATTCAGTCAGGAGTCAGGAGAAACATATAATAAGTATATAATATAATAAGTATATAATTAATATAATAATATTAATAATAATAATTATTATTATACACAGCGCGCTTTATTCCAGGCTATTTGTTGTGTTTAAACCAAAATACACCATCACGATAACCCTCGATGTGGAAACAGCCAATCGGCTCCCATCCCAAATAAAACACAATATAAATCATGAGCAGGATCCAATCACACCGTAATTTAACAATTAGCAATTGATCAATGTATTACTTCTATTAACTTACTACCGTTACTTTTGCCTCTTTAACTAATTAACAAATAATGTAACTAACGAGGAACACTGATCCCAGGCCAGACGTCTGATCTAATTTAACCCCCCCCCCCCCAGCTATACGGGGCCACACACCCGACATTATTTATTTATTTAACTTGTGAACTAGTAAACACAAGAAATCCCTGTGATCAAACTGGTAATTAATAATTAATGTGTGTGTGTGTGTGTATATGTATCTCTCAAATATATATATATATATATATATATATATATATATAGAGAGAGAGAGAGAGAGAGAGAGAGAGAGAGAGATGTGTGTGTATATGTATCTCTCTCTCTCTCTATATATATATATATATGTGTATCTATATATATTTAGAGAGAGAGAGACCTTGGCTGACCTGCAAACCACTCATTTCTTGTTCCCCATCCCACTCTCACCTTTATCTCACCCTCACAGATATAAATGCCATGTCAATGGTGATAACCCCTGAAATGTGTTCTCTTCCTCTGAATTGTATATAAGAAGATCTTGTAGAAAGGACAGAGATTTAATAGGGAGATCACAAGCTGTGAGTCAGTTGTGAGGCTACTTACATTTAAATTGCAGGCTCCCGTCTGCTATACAATGTATCACAGCAGGCTGGTGGCTGTTACAATGTAGTACTCATCCTGTGTGTTACATTGCACGGCAGGAGGGAGTGAGGCAGCAGCACAGCAAGTTTAAAAACTATTCAGCCTCTGAATGGCTATTGGATATAATGTTCTTCTAAACATGCAGCAAACCAGAGGCCTTATAATTAAACATTAAAGATGAAAAGCAATGGTGCTATAAATCTATAAATAGATCTATAAATATGAGGCATCTGATTGGCTGCATATTACTTTTAAAAGATTATATTAAACTTATATTAAACTTCTCTAGTGTGTACTGGAAGGACAAACCTGCCAGTAAGTTTCTCAGCACCCCCCCCCCCCGCCATGACATCTAAGCCCTTGTGTGGTCCTGTCCCACCCATGTCTGCCTCCATCCCCTGTGCCAGGCTACATGTTTGGCATACAGGCCCATAACCTGGCCTGGGTCCGAGTGTGCCATGTGGTCAGGGTGGGCAGACATGTGACTGGGATGATCCGAACATGAATACAAAACCGCCATCAGACCCCGGAGCAGGAGGCTGTGATCCAGACGTGGCAGCAGGAAGAAAAAAGAGAGACCCCGGAGCAGGAGGCTGTGATCCAGACGTGGCAGCAGGAAGGGAAAAGAGAGACCCCGGAGCAGGAGGCGGTGATCCAGACGTGGCAGCAGGAAGGCAAAAGAGAGACCCCGGAGCAGGAGGCGGTGATCCAGACGTGGCAGCAGGAAGGGAAAAGAGAGACCCCGGAGCAGGAGGCTGTGATCCAGACGTGGCATCAGAAAGGGAAAAGAGAGATCCCGAAGCAGGAGGCTGTGATACAGACGTGGCATCAGAAAGGGAAAAGAGAGACCCCGGAGCAGGAGGCTGTGATCCAGACGTGGCATCAGAAAGGGAAAAGAGAGACCCCGGGGCAGGAGGCTGTGATCCAGATGTGACATCAGAAAGGGAAAAGAGAGACCCCGGAGCAGGAGGCTGTGATCCAGACGTGGCAGCAGGAAGGGAAAAGAGAGACCCCGGAGCAGGAGGCGGTGATCCAGACGTGACATCAGAAAGGGAAAAGAGAGACCCCGGAGCAGGAGGCTGTGATCCAGACGTGGCAGCAGGAAGGGAAAAGAGAGACCCCGGAGCAGGAGGCTGTGATTTAGACGTGGCAGCAGGAAGGGAAAAGAGAGACCTTGGAGCAGGAGGCTGTGATCCAGACGTGGCAGCAGGAAGGGAAAAGAGAGACCCCGGAGCAGGAGGCTGTGATCCAGACGTGGCAGCAGGAAGGGCAAAGAGAGACCCCGGAGCAGGAGGCTGTGATCCAGACGTGGCAGCAGGAAGGGAAAAGAGAGACCCCGGAGCAGGAGGCTGTGATCCAGACGTGGCAGCAGGAAGGGAAAAGAGAGACCCCGGAGCAGGAGGCTGTGATCCAGACGTGGTATCAGAAAGGGAAAAGAGAGACCCCGGAGCAGGAGGCTGTGATCCAGACGTGGCAGCAGGAAGAAAAAAGAGAGACCCCGGAGCAGGAGGCTGTGATCCAGACGTGGCAGCAGGAAGGGAAAAGAGAGACCCCGGAGCAGGAGGCTGTGATCCAGACGTGGCATCAGAAAGGGAAAAGAGAGACCCCGGAGCAGGAGGCTGTGATCCAGATGTGGCAGCAGGAAGGGAAAAGAGAGACCTCGGAGCAGGAGGCTGTGATCCAGACGTGGCAGCAGAAAGGGAAAAGAGAGACCCCGGAGCAGGAGGCTGTGATCCAGACGTGGCAGCAGAAAGAAAAAAGAGAGACCCCGGAGCAGGAGGCTGTGATCCAGACGTGGCATCAGAAAGGGAAAAGAGAGACCCCGGAGCAGGAGGCTGTGATCCAGACGTGGTAGCAGGAAATGAAAAGAGAGACCTGGGAGCAGGAGGCTGTGATCCAGACGTGGCAGCAGGAAATGAAAAGAGAGACCCCGGAGCAGGAGGCTGTGATCCAGACGTGGCAGCAGGAAATGAAAAGAGAGACCCCGGAGCAGGAGGCTGTGATCCAGATGTGGCAGCGGGAAGGGAAAAGAGAGACCCCGGAGCAGGAGGAGGTAAGTCAGACATAGAAGAAAGGCCAAAGGTAAACTTTCCAGCAGGTGTAACACCTGAGCCGGCAGAGGTAGGTGCTTCAATAGACTCATCAGTAAGTTTCTTCACATTAACTGCAGACAAAATATCATCCAACCCCTTATATAACGTGTGGTAGATGCCGCTCACATCCAGGACCCCCCCATCATGTCCCTCTTGCTCCTCTGTATCCCCCTCCTCATGGTCACATGGATCAGCTGCTTCCTGTAGGACAGTCAGGTGGTCAGTGATGTCACACAGCTTCTCCAGGTGACGCACCTTTCTGGACAGCTCCTCCATCTTTGTTTCCAGCTTTTGGATGGGATCTTTGAGCATAAGGGAGACCTGCTCCACCTGCTGCTGAATCCCATCCAAGGTGCCCTTCTCCGGGTTGTCCAGTTGTCTCCGGACGTCTCTGAACAGTGAGGTGACCCGGTTATTTTCAGAAGCTGCTTTGTCTTTTGTCCTTTTTATGTTGCTCTTCAGTCTCTCGACCTGATCTTTGGCCTTTACGCTGCTTTTCCTGAGCTTCTCCAGAGCATCTCTCAGCTGCTTCTTCTTCTTCTCGGCGGCCTCGCCCAGCATCTCCGCCTGATGACCCTGATGATCTCCATCCAGCCGGCAGGACACACAGATACAGGTGGAGTCCTGGGTGCAGTAATACTCCAGGATCTTCATATGGAGGGGGCTTTTCCTGCTTTTGGTGGGCTCACATAATACATGTTCTGGGGCATCGCTGTGGACGCTCAGGTGATTGGCACACAGAGACGCTTCCCAATGCAGACAGGACTTCACAGCAGTAACGTGAGTGTCAATACAGTGTGTGCAGCAGATTCTGATCTCCTGATCCACCCGTGTGAGCCCGAGCTGCTCGGTGACCCTCCGCAGGGCGACGTTCCTCCACAGGGTCGGTCGCTGCTCAAATGTTACTCGGCACTCGGGGGAAGGAATAGACTCCGCACCCGGCCTGTGTGTCCAGCACCCGATTAATACACACCCGGCAGAAGCTGTGCCCACAGCTCAGGGTTAAGGGATCGGTGTACATGTTCAGACAAACGGAACAATCCAGATCCTCTCTCACATCAGCGGACGCCATGGCCGGACGAAGCGGAGAAATGAAACTAAAGGCTTCTCGTGACTGAAACCTGCCAGGGCTTCCTGATCGGGAGGAGAAAGCTACAGCGACAGCGACTATCTGTGCCGGAGGCGCCATGACTAACACATTCTATCCATGCTGCTGATCGGAAACTGAGAGGTGTGGAAAGTGTGTGACTTGGGGCCTTATTCATGAAGGGATAGCGCCAGGTAGTGCCTTGTAAGCGGCAGATAGCGACAGGCAGCATCAGGTAGCGGCAGGGGAACGGCAGACATGGCAGCAATTACACATTTATGAAGCCGAATATGGTGAGCGACGCCATGTAGCGTCCGATTCATCATTATCCCAGGCTCAGCGTACAGCGCCGGCGCTCAGCCTTGCAGAGCGCCACCTATTACCTGCCACTACCTGTCGCTCTCCCATACATTTCTATGGACCATACTTAAATCCCTTTCCTAATCCCAATTTCCTTTTCCCTAAAAAAAAACACAAACCTTCTGGCGTTTCCTGGACAAGAAAATTACATTTTTGAAAACTTTTTGGAATAATAATATTTTTATGCAGAATTGTCCTCACATGTCTGGTATTATAATGTTTATGTTACAATCAGTCGCACGGCGTAGTACAGCGACTCACATATATTCATCAATGCCGGACAGCGACTGGAACGCTCTGAAACAATGATCCATGGCCGAGCACAGCGACTACTAGCGGTCGCTCTGAAATCCGCTCTAAGGACACTCATCTGTCGCTACCTGGCGCTAGTAATGAATCAGGCTGCCAGATATATATATATATATATATATATATATATATATATATATATATGTGTGTGTGTTGATATAAGGATAAAGTGAAGGATCAGCCGCCTCTAGTTTATCCTCCCCCTTAATCTGCTGGGAAATATGTCCAAAATGACATGAAGCCAACGCCAGACCAAACCTTATACAACTGAGGGTCACTGATAACCCAGGATTCCTGCAGTCACAGGTCACATTAACGCATATTTATGTGTAACACAAGCATTAAAGTGGACCAAAACCTAGGATTTTGACTATCCTAGATTTTGGTCCTTGCCCCCCCGATCGGGGGTGTCCCGCTGTGTGAACCCCCCAGATCGCCCAAACAAATACCTCTTCCCGGCCCTACGGGACATGTGCGGCCGCTCGTCCAATCACTGCACCTTCATCCAGGAGCTCGTCTAATACGTGCGGCTCCGAGCTCGCTGACGGCCACATCCCCATTGCCCTCTAACAGGGAGCGTGTCCGTGCCGGCCATTCACAAATGCTTGGTGCAAACAGGCGCCCTGCTAGAGGGATAGCGGGGATGCGGCCACTGCTCGTGCATGCACTGCTGGACCGTGAAATTAGGTAAGTGTATGGGGCGACCTGGGGCGGGTTTTGGATGCCCGAGGAGGAGGAAATCGATCGACCCAGGAATCTGATTGGCGTGGGTTTTAGTTCACTTTAAAGTGGACAAAAACCCACAGTGATCGGTTTGGGCTGATCGATTCCCTTCCCCGGTGGCATCCAAAACTCCCCAGGTCACCCAATACATAGTTACATAGTTAATACGGTTGAAATAAGACAAATGTCCATCAAGTTCAACCGAGGGTGTTGGGGTCGGGCAAGTTATCAGTGAAAAAAAATATAAATAAAATAAAAAATAACAGCTAATAGTAAGTGTTAATGTTATTTTCTTCTAAATAAGCATCTCATCCTTTTTTGAAGCTGTCAGCGGTTGATGCTGTAACACTTACCTTATTTCCTGGCCCAGCAGCGAATGTGCGAGCCGCAGCTGCATCCCCGCTATCCCTCCAGCAGGGCACGTGCCAGACATTTGTGAATGGCCAGCGCGGGCACGCTCTCTGTTAGAGGGAAGAGGGGGATGTGTCCATCAGTGCGCTCCGAGCCGCTTGGCCTTAGATGAGCGCACTGATTGGACGAGAGGCCGCGCATGCGCCGTAGGACCAGGAAGAGGTTAGTTGGCATCGGCGATCTGGGGGTGTCACACGGTGGAGCATCCCCGATCAGGGTGATCAGGATAGTCAAAATCCTGGGTTTTGGTCCACTTTAAATCTGCTCTAACACCATTCCTCAAGTCCTCAAAGCGCAGGACTGCTTCTGACATGTATCAGCTTCAGCTCTTCTCTCACTGATCACATGTAACTATTTGTTCTGAGCTACAGTAACATTGTAACAGTCAATATAACATTTTCCTTCTGATGACTTGTTACATTTCCGGGGGAGGGAGAATGACAGCTGTGGCAAGGTTACGATGATACATGGCTTTTAAAGTGGACCAAAACCCAGGATTTTGACTATCCTGAGTTTTGGTCCTTTCCCTCGGGGAAACCCCCCAGGTCGCCCAAACATACTCACCTCCTCCTGGAGCCGCTGACGTAACATCGTCTAAGGCTTAGTTTAAGGCCAGCAGTTCCGAGCACGCTGATAGCCGCATCCCCCCTCCCCCTTCCCTCTAACAGGGAGTGGCCATTCACAAATGCCTGGTGCAGGCATGAGAGATAGCGGGGATTCGGGCGCAGCTTGCACATGCGCCGTTGGACCGGGAAACAAGGTAAGTGTATGGGGCACCTGGGGGGTTTCACGAATTTGGATGCTCTGGGGGGGAGGGATTCAAAGCAGCCCGGAAATCTATAACACCTCAGTGGGTTTTGGTCCACTTGAAAGAGAAAAACACACAGGAATTTCACCTTCCTCTTTGCGGCAGCATCCCGAATTGCGATGCCCCACTGGGTGTATCCCCCCAGGTCGCCCCATACGCTCACCTTGTTTTCTCTCCTACAGCACAGACTCTGTGCAGCACTCTCAGCCAATCAGCACACTCGCTTTCATGCGGCTCCCTTTAGCTCTGCTGACGGCTAAGCACCAAAGGGAGCCGAGTGCAGCGCCGGCCGCATCCCCCGCTCACCTTCTAGCCGTGGCACCCGCTGCCCATATATAAATGTATGTCGCACGCTCTCCATGCTTTTCAGCTTCTGATCTGATCACCAGGATGAATAGGATGTGTTTGTCATGGGGCACAAGTGAGCGGGGATGCGGCCGCAGCACAGTGACACGGCGAGGGCTACAGGAGAAGGTAATTTTTCCGGCGGGTTCCACACAGCCGGGCATCCCAATTCAGGAATCCCAAGGACTGGAACTTGGAAGGCCATGGAGTCTTTTAGACTTCAGAGCCTCCGATGTTCCTCTTTAAAGTGGACTAAAACCCAGGATTTTGATTCTCCTGGGTTTTGGTCCTTTCTCCCGGGGCACCCTGATCGTGTGAAACCCCCCAGATCACCGCAGCTAACTCACCTTATCCCAGTCCCACAACGCGTCTAAGAGCAGTGGCTCTGGCAGCCGCATCCTCTGCTTCCCTGTAGCAGGGCAAGTGCCCGCGCCAGGTATTTGTGAATGGCACGCTCCCTGTTAGAGGGAGGCGGAGGATGCGGCCGTCAGAGCCACTGATTGTAGACGTGCCGTGGGACCGGGATAAGGTGAGTTAGCTGTCGCTGTCTGGGGGGTTTCACACGATCAGGGTGACCCCGAGGGAAAGGACCAAAAGGAGTTTTGGTCCACTTTAAAGAGGCCTGCGGCCGTGAAACGTCTGTAATTTGTCTTATGAGCGATCATTACCTACTATTCATGTTATAACTGTGATGTTATTTTGTTCTTGCTTGTGTATAATGGCATATCTGCCTGTGTATTGATGGGGTATCAAGACTCTAACTTCAATTCACTCTTGTACTGAGGTGTGAAGAGTCACATAGTGTAAATAGAGATCTCATAAAGATACCATGTTAACCCTGTATGTGACTAATCTGGGGATTACTGTGAGGGCACCAGATCATATCTGATATATCTGGAGATAACTTTTTACCCTAGAGCCTGTATAGACTAATTGTTCTGGTTAACGTTATTGAATAGCTGCTCTGTTATTATTTACAGTATCTTGGTGCAACGCAGCTCCCCCAGCTGAACATACTTGGATCTCTATATATATGAATATATCCTTTATACATGAATATATATATATATATATATATATATATATATATATATATATATATATGAATGTATCTAATAAACCCTGCATACTCGATTTACTGTGCGTATATATGTATATAAAATGAATTGTCTGTAGATTTCATGTAATCACTATCTTCTTTTGAAATATACATTTTTTGCAAACCATCACTATTTGGTGTGCGTCTACCTATATGTTAATCTACTCCACTTTAAAGAGGAACATAAGTATAAAAGACTCCAGGGCCTTCCAAGTTCCAGTGCTTGGGATTCCTGAATTGGGATGCCCGGCTGTGTGGAACCCGCCGGAAAAATTACCTTCTCCTGTATCCCTCGCCGTGTCTCTGTGCTGCGGCCGCATCCCGGGGAAAGGACCAAGACCCAGGATAGTCAAAACTTTTGACTATCCTGAGTTTAGCTAAAAAAAGGCTTGAGGAAGTTGCATTCAGCGACGAAACGCGTTGACGGCGGTAAGGCGGTTCATCGATTCTTTTAGCAAGGATATTTCTTTTATCTGGAGTGTACGTCCCCCTCTCCTTCTCTCTTTTGCATACCATTAGCCGAGGTACAGAGAAATCGGGGTGAGAGTGTCGCCGGTTTTATTCAAAAGCTGTCAAAACGCTTCTTAAATGTGATGGAACATTTTTAACCTGTATTTGAATTCCCATGATTAAAACGGTATCACGCTAGATATTTCTATATTGCTTTATTTCATGTGAACACTATTGAGACCAACCAAACAATCCATAGGGAGAGATCCTGTATTTTTGAATGAGCATATGAGCATAAAAGCGTATTGTCCTCTATTAAGATTAACCTGTGCATACATCTAAGTGGTGTACTATTTTGTTCCAAGGCCTAGTTACTGTGAAAGGCCAGACAAAAGTACACACCTGCTGGTGTTGTAGACAAATACTATTTTAAGTGTAGCAGAGCGCATTGAACTCCCTTCATAAGAGTATACCACATATGTACATCTGAGTGTTGTACCATTTTACTTCTGTTGGTGTCTTCAGGGCATAGTTACTGTGAAAGGCCAGACATAGTTACACACCTGCCCAAAATTACACACCTGCTGCTGTTGTAGACAAATAGTCTTTTAAGAGTACTGGAGCGCATTGAACTCCCATCATATATGCATACCACATACAACTCCTGATGCTGCTGCTGGCACATCAAGGCTCTGTTGTTGTGCTGCTCTGCGACAGCGATTCTAATAGCGATGCCTCTGATCTGCATGTCATACTTCTTTACAGTATTATTTCACTAACCCAGCATGCATCCTATGAATGTTACAGCAAGGCAAAATGTTCTACAACCCTATTGAGGAAAATAGCCATTTTTAATAGTGATTTGCCGTGAATAAATTCAGACCGAACCAAATTAAAAAAAAAAAAAATCGCAGAATCAGCAGAATCAAATTTCTTAAAAATTCGCTCACCTCTAGAAAGGTTGGACTGGACGACTTGGGGAGGGGGGGCATCAGAATCCTGGATATTCAAAATCATGAGTTTTGGTCCACTTTAACACAGAGGAAATGTCACTTTGAATGTTAAACATATGTATCTCCCATCTGCTGCTTCTGCTGTGTTACAATGTATTGGGCAGCGCCTTCCACGGGTGACTGATACATTGTATTACAGTTTGCATGGAGGAAGGAGAATAACACAGCACAGATGGAAGGAGAGAAGCTTCTGTTGCTGTAGATGAAGGTTATTCCACAGGCAGCAAACTATCACTAAATGATGCCAATATACCGTACACTGTGCCATCCATTGCCACTTACTGCCCTCTACTGCTGCTCTGGTGGTATGGCATGTGACTGTGTCTATATGCTGTACAGAGGGTCCCAGAGAAGGAGGTGGTGAGGGTGCGTTCTCTCTGATTTGGACACAATTCTCCCATTGTGTGGGCTGATCTAACACGTGTGGACAGCATTTAGTGGACCAAAAACCCGAGATTTTGACCATCAATTCATTTGTTCCCGGTCCTACGGCGCATTCGCGGCTGCTCGTACAATCAGCGCGCTCGGATCTGCTCACGTCAGTTCGCCTAAGGCCAGCGGCTCAGAGCACGCTGATGGCCGCATCCCCTGCTGCCCTAAAACAGGGAGCGTGCCCACACCGGCCATTCACAAATGCTTAGGTACGAGCCCTGCACATCCAGGACTTAGAGGCCGATTCATTAATAGCGCCAGGTAGCGACAGATGAGCGACTGTAGCGTGATTTTTTCAGCGCCAGCCAGTATTCGCTGTGCTTGGCCGGCATTAGCTTGATGACAGCGACTCAGTCGGTGTGCGGTAATGTTGAATACGGGCTGGGGGGTCGCTGTTTCACAGGTCCAGCGTTGTATGTGAGCGCCTGACAACGAATGGCCAGAGCGAATGGCTAGCTTCATATTCATCAACAAATCACGCTCCGAATGTGCTGTCGCTGTCCATTCCTTGTTTAAACCCAAGAGCGCTGGCGGCGATGGGTATTAACTAGTTTTTAACCCCTAAACAACCATATTTTTTGAATGTAACATTATACATGTTTTTAGAATCATTTTGTAATATGAATACATTAATCTCAGACCTGTTAGATCAATTCTGCACATATTTTTTTTAATTTTTTTTTTGACTTAAAAATAAATCCTAACATTGCAGAAGTGGTCTCCGATTTTTTGACATTAAAAAAAAAAAAAAAAATCAATACCAATTAATTATGAATAATTATAGATTGCTCCATTGAAATGCATTGGACATCGCCAGGGAGCGACAGCTCATACCTGGCGCTGTGAGGGAATTTGCAGCGGCGCTGTTCGGTCCAGGCGGCTTCATGATGAATGCCGCGCTAGCCGGCGCTCTCGCCGGCGCTAGCCTCATTTTGCTTGATAAATGCGTCATTGTGACCGCCGCCGGGCGTACTTGAGTCGGTAGTCGCCGTTAGCTGCCGCTACCTGGCGCTCGTCAGACACTACCTGGCGCTATCGCTTGATGAATAAGGGCCTTAGTCTGTCTCCTGAGAAGGAAGACCTGACGGTTCCCCACAATCACCCCCAAATTGTCTCATGATCTAAGTCCCTATGCGATTCCTGCCCCACCCATGTCTGCCCCTAGCCCCTGTGCCAGGCTCCATGTTAAAAGTGGACCAAAACCCACGGAGCCACCCATCGATTCCCTCCCCCCCCGGGGCATCTGAAATCGGGATGCCCCGCTCTGTGAAACCCCCCCGGTCGCCCATAAACTCACATTTTTTCTGGTCCAACAGCGCATGTGTGAGCCACGGCCGCATCCCTGCTGTCCCTCTAGCAAGGCACGTGCCCATGCCAGGCATTTGTGAATGGCCGGCGTGGGCACGCTTCCTATTAGAGGGAAGCGGGGGGTGCAGCCGCCAGTGCGCTCAGAAACGCTCACCTTAGACGAACTGACGTGAGCGGATCCAAGCGCGCTGATTGGTCGAGCGGCTGCACATGCGCTGTAGGACCAGAAAGATGTGAGTTGATTTTGGTGATCTGGGGGGTTTCACAGAGTGGGGCATCCACTATCAGGGTGCCCCGGGGGCAAAGACCAAAACCCAGGTCAAAATCTCGGGTTTTGGTCCACTTGGCCCATAATGATCGCTAATGATTGGTGATGGGTGAATGTGCAACGCAAACTTCGTACTGAACCTTGGAAGTTCAGGTTTCCCAAACCCGAACATGGCACATGGAAAAGCTGGTTGACAGGATGATGAGCAACCCACCAACCCGCTTCATCTAAGGGTGCTGCAGCAGGAAGCGCTTCTGTAACTTACCTCGGCCCCGAGATCCTCTTCCTGTCAGCAGCGGCTTCCTTTGAAATCAACCTCCGCCGGGGCTACAGAAAGATGGCCGCCACACCCATGAGTGAGGACACCCCTCCTAGTGCCCGCACTGCCAGCTACCACTAGAAGTGTCCTCACTCATGGGAGCGGAGACCATCTTTTCGTAGCTCTGGCTGGGGCCGCTGCTGACAGGAAGAGGATCGCAGGGCCGAGGTAAGTTACAGACGCGCTTCCTTTGGGGGGTTCGCTCATCCCTATTGATGGCCAATCCCTAAATCATGACTTCCATCCGGGCTCAGGGCTGTGCTGTATCGCAGAATGAGATCCTCCCAAGACAATTCAACTTCATCATCAGCAGAAGTGTCATCAGACACCAGAAAATCTGTAAGAACAGACCTGGATTGTGCAGGGACAGACCTGCGATTGGAAATAGGAATAGAAGGTAAACAATAAATGAATTACCGCGCTGGAACTTATCTTAAAGCGGACCTTCACTCTGAATAAGAGCCTATCTTATATGTTTCCCCCCTGTACATACAGATTGCTCACATTAATCCGGACCTTCACCCTGAATAAGAGCCTATATTATGTTTCCCCCCTGTACATACAGATTGCTCACATTAATCCGGACCCTCGCCCTGAATAAGAGCCTATCTTATATGTTTCCCACACCCTGTACATACAGATTGTCCACATTAATCGGGACCCTCACCCTGAATAAGAGCCTATGTTATATGTTTCCCACACCCTGTACATACAGATTGCTCACATTAATCCGGACCTTCACCCTGAATAAGAGCCTATCTTATATGTTCCCCCCCCCCCCCCCTTGTACATACAGATTGCCCACATTAAAAATCATCCTACCTGCATCTACTGCATGGTATGAGCCTTTAAACATCCAAGATGGCGGCTTATGGAACATCAGGCAGCCTGCAAACAGGAAGTGCCTCCTGACTGTGCTGCTCTGCATTCTGGGATTGCTGACCTTTACCTGTCCCCAGCTCTGCTCTGTCTGAGCAAAGCACAGCTATAACCCCACCCCCTGCACTTTATCCCGCCCTCCTCTCCTCAGTAAGTGTGATGCTTCTGAGTCAAGATGGCGGCGCCCGTATCCTAGAGTCCTGAACAGAGTTGCAGCCCAGTGGGGGAAAGAATAATAAGTTAGTGACTAAAAACGTAAAATATATTAATTTTAGATGCTGGGGAATCGTTTTTTAAGGGTTTGGGCTTTTCAATAAATCATGGTGAAGGTGCGGATTAAGATTAGTGATCAAAAAACCTACACGTTACACGGTGCAACTGCTCTACGTACTCTAGCCTGAATATCCAACAGGTTCACATATAGTATATAGTTATATAGCACAGAGCAGTTATAAAAGGCAATTCCAAACAACAATACCCTGACAATTAAAACGTCCAATCGTTTTATAAGGGTTTGGGCTTTTCATTAATCATGGTGAAGGTCCGGTTTAACTAAATGTGACGGGGCCCCGGTGCGAACATTAAATGCCCCCCCACCACCCACCGGGGCATCCACTTACCGGCCAGGGCCCACCTTGGAGATGCCCCCGCTGTGTGAATCCCCCCTGGACATGGAGTAAAGAAGAGAAAGAAAAATACGAAAGAAAAAAAGGCAGAAAGCAGGGTAGAAAGAGAGGGAGAATGTGAGGAGAGGGAGAAAGAAAAAAAAGAGGAAATAAAAGAAAAAAAAAAAAAAAAAATATATATATATATATATATAGAGAGAGAGAGAGAGAGAGAGAAAGAAAGAAGGAAAGAAAAAGAAAAAAAAGAAAGAAAGAAGGAGATAAAGAAAAGGGAAACAAAGAAAGAATGTAAGAAAGAAAGAAGGAGAAGGGAGCAGAGTGGTGCCGGCACCACTCATAAGTACGGCTAGGCAGGGCTGGCTCCAGGCTTTTGTGGGCCCCCCGGGTAACAGAGTCTTAGTGGGCCCCTTGTGTCACATCACATGCCTCGAAATGAAAAAGAAAAGTAAAAAGGGCAAGAGAAATAGAATTAGGGAGAAAAAAAAAAAAGAAAGAAGAGAAAGAAAAATACGAAAAGAAAATAGAAGGGCGAATGTGAGGAGAGGGAGAAAGAAAAGAAAGAGGAAATAAAAGGAAAACAAAACATATATATATATATATATATATATATATATATATATCTATATATATATATATATATATTATAGAGAAAGAAAGAAAGAGAAGGGAAAAAAAAGAGAAAAAAAAAAGAAGGAAAGAAAGAAAGAAAATAAGAAGGAGAGAAAGAAAGAAAAAGAAGGAGAAATAAAAGGAGGAAAGAAAGGAAGGAAGCATAGTGGATAAGAAAATGCAAGGGAGCGAAAGAAAGGAAGGAAGGAGGCAGTAGAAGAGTGAGGGAGAAGGAGAGAGAGAAAGGTGGGATAAAGCAATGTAAGGAAGGAAGTAAAGTTGACAATAGGAGGAAGGAAGGAGTAAGGAAGGATCACGGGCCCCTCCTGGCTTCAGGGCCCTCGGCACATGACCGAGTTTGCCGCCCTGCTGCTAGGATTTGAGTCGGCTGCTTTAGCCCGAGGTGAGATAAAGGGTCTCGGCGACCTGGGGGGGAGGGCACACAGGGGGGGGGGGGGGCATGGGGGGACAGACCAAAACCCTGGATAGTGAAAATGGTTTTGGTCAACGTCAGCCAATCAGTGGGGAGAAGGATGAAATTCCCATTTTGCTGGGTGATTTTATAGTTTTTCGGGGGGCGGGGGGGTTACACCCTGGAAAACAGGGTAACGTGAGCTCTCTGTAGATGTCAGTATCCCCGGCTCTGTGTGTGTGCATGCGCTCGGGATACCACAAACAGACATAGCTCAGGATTTGATGATGAAGGTCCTCCAAGGGGCCCACCGGGGGATTCCAGTGGGCCAGTCCGAGCCTGTATATATTGTGGTAAGGTGCAAGGTGCCGTCATTGATGGAAGGTACCTGCCCTGGCTGCAGTAAAGCTGTGTAGTGTTCTCCAGCATCAGCTGCTAATGAAAGGTTAGTACAGCCGAAAGGTTAACCCGGAACGGCTTTACTGGGAGTAGAGCAGGGTGGGACTCCATCACCTCCCCAGCTCCGGGCTTTACAGACGCATAAATATCCTGAGGAATCAACTGTGCCCTGTCTGTGACTGGAGATCACTTGTGTGCCTGGCTGGAAGCTCTTATAGCTAGCTCCTATACAGTCCTATAATATATATATAGTCCGGCCGGATGTATAATATAATATATATATATATATATATATATATATATATATATATATATATATATTATAATAATATATAATTATAATAATGTAATATAATATAATATATTATAAATTTATCGACTGACTCCTATTATCCTATTATAAATATAATTATATAATATAATTATAATAATATATTATATATAGTCCGGCCCTATACATCCTATATAGTCTTATAGCTAGCTCCTATACAGGCTATTTCATGTGGACCCAAGGTGGATCCGTCTACAAGTGTGCAAGCTTGGACAAAAAACTAAAAAGGGCCGTTGCCTGTCTGATGCCATTCTGTCGCATTTTTCCTGAAAAGGTGATGTAACCCAAAAAGGATATTTTATGTTATGGACTTTATGTGTGAATAAACACGGACTTTACTTTGAACTTTTCGCCTCTGAGCCTCTATACTGCTAGTGTAAAGTGCTGAAACAATCTTTATATATAAATGTAAAGTGATCAATACTAAACCCAGAGAATTGCGCAGTAACCACAATAATAACATAGTGAGGCTGTAATAACTGTAATAACCACAAAGACCATCAATGGCAACAACAACAACCAGAGCGAAGAATGGGAACTACAACCTCGGAGTCACCACAAGAGGGCAGCAGCCGTCACTCATTGAGGGATAGATGAAGCCACGCTCTCTCATTGAGGGATAGATGAAGCCACACTCTCTCATTGAGGGATAGATGAAGCCACACTCTCTCATTGAGGGATAGATGAAGCCACGCTCTCTCATTGAGGGATAGATGAAGCCACGCTCTCTCATTGAGGGATAGATGAAGCCACGCTCTCTCATTGAGGGATAGATGAAGCCACGCTCTCTCATTGAGGGATAGATGAAGCCACGCTCTCTCATTGAGGGATAGATGAAGCCACGCTCTCTCATTGAGGGATAGATGAAGCCACGCTCTCTCATTGAGGGATAGATGAAGCCACGCTCTCTCATTGAGGGATAGATGAAGCCACGCTCTCTCATTGAGGGATAGATGAAGCCACGCTCTCTCATTGAGGGATAGATGAAGCCACGCTCTCTCATTGAGGGATAGATGAAGCCACACTCTCTCATTGAGGGATAGATGAAGCCACACTCTCTCATTGAGGGATAGATGAAGCCACGCCCCCTCATTGAGGGATAGATGAAGCCACGCTCTCTCATTGAGGGATAGATGAAGCCACGCTCTCTCATTGAGGGATAGATGAAGCCACGCTCTCTCATTGAGGGATAGATGAAGCCACGCTCTCTCATTAAGGGATGGATGAAGCCACACCCCCTCATTGAGGGATAGATGAAGCCACGCTCTCTTATTGAGGGATAGATGAACCCACACCCCCTCATTGAGGGATGGATGAAGTCACACTCCCTCATTGAGGGATAGATGAAGCCACGCTCTCTCATTGAGGGATAGATGAAGCCACGCCCCCTCATTGAGGGATAGATGAAGCCACGCTCTCTCATTGAGGGATGGATGAAGTCACACTCCCTCATTGAGGGATAGATGAAGCCACGCTCTCTCATTGAGGGATAGATGAAGCCACGCTCTCTCATTGAGGGATAGATGAAGCCACACTCTCTCATTGAGGGATAGATGAAGCCACACCCCCTCATTGAGGGATAGATGAAGCCACACCCCCTCATTGAGGGAGAGATGAAGCCACGCCCCCTCATTGAGGGATGGATGAAGCCACACTCTCTCATTGAGGGATAGATGAAGCCACGCTCTCTCATTAAGGGATGGATGAAGCCACACCCCCTCATTGAGGGATAGATGAAGCCACGCTCTCTCATTGAGGGATAGATGAAGCCACACCCCTCATTAAGGGATAGATGAAGCCACACACCCTCATTGAGGGATAGATGAAGCCACGCTCTCTCATTGAGGGATAGATGAAGCCACACTCTCTCATTGAGGGATAGATGAAGCCACGCCCCCTCATTGAGGGATAGATGAAGCCACGCTCTCTCATTGAGGGATAGATGAAGCCACGCTCTCTCATTGAGGGATAGATGAAGCCACGCTCTCTCATTGAGGGATAGATGAAGCCACGCTCTCTCATTGAGGGATAGATGAAGCCACACTCTCTCATTGAGGGATAGATGAAGCCACGCTCTCTCATTGAGGGATAGATGAAGCCACACTCTCTCATTGAGGGATAGATGAAGCCACACTCTCTCATTGAGGGATAGATGAAGCCACGCCCCCTCATTGAGGGATAGATGAAGCCACGCTCTCTCATTAAGGGATGGATGAAGCCACACCCCCTCATTGAGGGATAGATGAAGCCACGCTCTCTCATTGAGGGATAGATGAAGCCACACTCTCTCATTGAGGGATAGATGAAGCCACGCTCTCTCATTGAGGGATAGATGAAGCCACACTCTCTCATTGAGGGATAGATGAAGCCACACTCTCTCATTGAGGGATAGATGAAGCCACGCCCCCTCATTGAGGGATAGATGAAGCCACGCTCTCTCATTGAGGGATAGATGAAGCCACGCTCTCTCATTGAGGGATAGATGAAGCCACGCTCTCTCATTGAGGGATAGATGAAGCCACGCTCTCTCATTAAGGGATGGATGAAGCCACACCCCCTCATTGAGGGATAGATGAAGCCACGCTCTCTTATTGAGGGATAGATGAACCCACACCCCCTCATTGAGGGATGGATGAAGTCACACTCCCTCATTGAGGGATAGATGAAGCCACGCTCTCTCATTGAGGGATAGATGAAGCCACGCCCCCTCATTGAGGGATAGATGAAGCCACGCTCTCTCATTGAGGGATGGATGAAGCCACACTCTCTCATTGAGGGATAGATGAAGCCACACCCCCTCATTGAGGGATAGATGAAGCCACACCCCCTCATTGAGGGAGAGATGAAGCCACGCCCCCTCATTGAGGGATGGATGAAGCCACACTCTCTCATTGAGGGATAGATGAAGCCACGCTCTCTCATTAAGGGATGGATGAAGCCACACCCCCTCATTGAGGGATAGATGAAGCCACGCTCTCTCATTGAGGGATAGATGAAGCCACACCCCTCATTGAGGGATAGATGAAGCCACACACCCTCATTGAGGGATAGATGAAGCCACGCTCTCTCATTGAGGGATAGATGAAGCCACACTCTCTCATTGAGGGATAGATGAAGCCACACTCTCTCATTGAGGGATAGATGAAGCCACGCTCTCTCATTGAGGGATGGATGAAGCCACACTCCCTCATTGAGGGATCAATGAAGCCACGCCCCCTCATTGAGGGATGGATAGGAGATACAATGTAACAGTTATAACAATAGAAACACTTTGAATAGGCAAATGAATCATTTATTGCTGCAGATCTGCATGTTACACCTCAAAGAAGGGCAGTATGTAAATTAAGCCACACCCCCTCATTGAGGGATGGATGAAGCCAAAAGAAAGAAAGAAAGTGAGGGAAAGAGAGAAGGAAAGAGTGAGCGAGGGAGGAAAAGAAAGAAGGAAAGAGGAGAGATAGAGAAACAGAGAAAAAAAGAAAGAGGTAAAGAAAGAAGAAAAAGTAAGAAAGAAAGAGACACACATAGAGAGAGAAATGAAGAAAGAAAGCACAAAAGAAAGAGAGAGAGTGAGGAAAGAAAGAAGGAAAGAGCAGAGAGAGAGAATCAGAGAGAAAAAGAAAGTGAGTGAGGGAAAGAAAGAAGGAGAGAGGAGAAAGAGAGAGAAAAAGAAAGAGACAGAGTGAATGAGGGAGGGAAAAGAAAGAAGGAAAGAGGAGAGAAAGAAGAGGAGAAAGCAAGAAGAGAGAGATGCACATAGAGAGAGAGAAAGGAAGAAAGAAACAAAGAAGAAAGAGAGAGAGAGTGAGATAAAGAAGGAGAGATAGAGGCACAAAGAAAGTATGACATATAAGAAAGTGACAAAGTGTGAGAGAGAGAAAGAAAAAAGAAAGTGGGATAGAAAGAGAGCAAGAGAGAAAGAAAGAGAGAGAGAAAAGAGATGGAAGGAAGGTAACAAAATGAGGAAGGATGAAGAAGCTGAAAAGAGAGGCAGGTGTGAGGAAGGTGACAAGAAAAGGATGGAGGGAATGTGAAAAGAAAATGATGCGTTGTGGGATCACCACATCCAGTTTACTTTTGCGTGTCACACAGCCTCCCAAATCAGCAGCAATCTCTTACACTCCGCGTGGGAGGTGAAGTGGGTTTCAGTGGGGAGGTGACGTGGGTTTCAGTGGGGAGGTGACGTGGGGAGATGACGTGGGTTTCATTGGGGAAGTGACGTGGGTTTCAGTGGGGAGGTGACGTGGGTTTCAGTGGGGAAGTGACGTGGGGAGATGACTTGGGTTTCAGTGGGGAGGTGACGTGGGTTTCAGTGGGGAGGTGACGTGGGGAGATGACGTGGGTTTCATTGGGGAAGTGACGTGGGTTTCAGTGGGGAGGTGACGTGGGTTTCAGTGGGGAAGTGACGTGGGGAGATGACGTGGGCTTCAGTGGGGAGGTGACGTGGGCTTCAGTGGGGAGATGACGTGGGCTTCAGTGGGGAGGTGACGTGGGTTTCAGTGGGGAGGTGACGTGGGCTTCAGTGGGGAGGTGATGTGGGCTTCAGTGGGGAGGTGACGTGGGCTTCAGTGGGGAGGTGACGTGGGTTTCAGTGGGGAGGTGACGTGGGCTTCAGTGGGGAGGTGACGTGGGTTTCAGTGGGGAGGTGACGTGGGTTTCAGTGGGGAGGTGACGTGGGTTTCAGTGGGGAAGTGACGTGGGTTTCATTGGGGAAGTGACGTGGGTTTCAGTGGGGAGGTGACGTGGGTTTCACTGGGGAAGTGACGTGGGGAGATAACTTGGGTTTCAGTGGGGAGGTGACGTGGGTTTCAGTGGGGAGGTGACGTGGGGAGATGACGTGGGTTTCATTGGGGAAGTGACGTGGGTTTCAGTGGGGAGGTGACGTGGGTTTCAGTGGGGAAGTGACGTGGGGAGATGACTTGGGTTTCAGTGGGGAGGTGACGTGGGTTTCAGTGGGGAGGTGACGTGGGGAGATGACGTGGGTTTCATTGGGGAAGTGACGTGGGTTTCAGTGGGGAGGTGACGTGGGTTTCAGTGGGGAGGTGACGTGGGGAGATGACGTGGGCTTCAGTGGGGAGGTGACGTGGGCTTCAGTGGGGAGATGACGTGGGCTTCAGTGGGGAGGTGACGTGGGTTTCAGTGGGGAGGTGACGTGGGCTTCAGTGGGGAGGTGATGTGGGCTTCAGTGGGGAGGTGACGTGGGCTTCAGTGGGGAGGTGACGTGGGTTTCAGTGGGGAGGTGACGTGGGCTTCAGTGGGGAGGTGACGTGGGTTTCAGTGGGGAGGTGACGTGGGTTTCAGTGGGGAGGTGACGTGGGGAGATGACATGGGTTTCATTGGGGAAGTGACGTGGGTTTCAGTGGGGAGGTGACGTGGGCTTCAGTGGGGAGGTGACGTGGGTTTCAGTGGGGAGGTGACGTGGGTTTCAGTGGGGAGGTGACGTGGGGAGATGACGTGGGTTTCATTGGGGAAGTAACGTGGGTTTCAGTGGGGAGGTGACGTGGGTTTCAGTGGGGAAGTGACGTGGGGAGATGACTTGGGTTTCAGTGGGGAGGTGACGTGGGTTTCAGTGGGGAGGTGACGTGGGTTTCAGTGGGGAGGTGACGTGGGGAGATGACGTGGGTTTCATTGGGGAAGTGACGTGGGTTTCAGTGGGGAGGTGACGTGGGCTTCAGTGGGGAGGTGACGTGGGTTTCAGTGGGGAGGTGACGTGGGTTTCAGTGGGGAGGTGACGTGGGGAGATGACGTGGGTTTCATTGGGGAAGTAACGTGGGTTTCAGTGGGGAGGTGACGTGGGTTTCAGTGGGGAAGTGACGTGGCGAGATGACTTGGGTTTCAGTGGGGAGGTGACGTGGGCTTCAGTGGGGAGGTTACGTGGGCTTCAGTGGGGAGATGACGTGGGCTTCAGTGGGGAGGTGACGTGGGTTTCAGTGGGGAGGTGACGTGGGCTTCAGTGGGGAGGTGACGTGGGTTTCAGTGGGGAGGTGACGTGGGTTTCAGTGGGCAGGTGACGTGGGTTTCAGTGGGGAGGTGACGTGGGTTTCAGTGGGGAGGTGACGTGGTTTCATTGGGGAGGTGACGTGGGTTTCAGTGGGGAGGTGACGTGGGGAGATGACGTGGGTTTCATTGGGGAGGTGACGTGGGGAGATGACGTGGGTTTCAGTGGGGAGGTGACGTGGGTTTCAGTGGGGAGGTGACGTGGGTTTCAGTGGGGAGGTGACGTGGGTTTCAGTGGGGAAGTGACGTGGGTTTCAGTGGGGAGGTGACGTGGGTTTCAGTGGGGAGGTGACGTGGCTTTCAGTGGGGAGGTGACGTGGCTTTCAGTGGGGAGGTGACGTGGCTTTCAGTGGGGAGGTGACGTGGGTTTCATTGGGGAGATGACGTGAGTTTCAGTGGGGAGGTGACGTGGGGAGATGACGTGGGGAGGTGACGTGGGTTTCATTGGGGAGGTGACGTGGGTTTCAGTGGGGAGGTGACGTGGGGAGATGACATGGGGAGATGACGTGGGTTTCAGTGGGGAGGTGACGTGGGTTTCAGTGGGGAGGTGACGTGGGTTTCAGTGGGGAGGTGACGTGGGTTTCAGTGGGGAGGTGACGTGGGGAGATGACATGGGGAGATGACGTGGGTTTCAGTGGGGAGGTGACGTGGGTTTCAGTGGGGAGGTGACGTGGGTTTCAGTGGGGAGGTGACGTGGGGAGATGACGTGGGTTTCATTGGGGAAGTGACGTGGGTTTCAGTGGGGAGGTGACGTGGGTTTCAGTGGGGAAGTGACGTGGGGAGATGACGTGGGCTTCAGTGGGGAGGTGACGTGGGCTTCAGTGGGGAGATGACGTGGGCTTCAGTGGGGAGGTGACGTGGGTTTCAGTGGGGAGGTGACGTGGGCTTCAGTGGGGAGGTGATGTGGGCTTCAGTGGGGAGGTGACGTGGGCTTCAGTGGGGAGGTGACGTGGGTTTCAGTGGGAGGTGACGTGGGCTTCAGTGGGGAGGTGACGTGGGTTTCAGTGGGGAGGTCACGTGGGTTTCAGTGGGGAGGTGACGTGGGGAGATGACATGGGTTTCATTGGGGAAGTGACGTGGGTTTCAGTGGGGAGGTGACGTGGGCTTCAGTGGGGAGGTGACGTGGGTTTCAGTGGGGAGGTCACGTGGGTTTCAGTGGGGAGGTGACGTGGGGAGATGACGTGGGTTTCATTGGGGAAGTAACGTGGGTTTCAGTGGGGAGGTGACGTGGGTTTCAGTGGGGAAGTGACGTGGGGAGATGACTTGGGTTTCAGTGGGGAGGTGACGTGGGTTTCAGTGGGGAGGTGACGTGGGTTTCAGTGGGGAGGTGACGTGGGGAGATGACGTGGGTTTCATTGGGGAAGTGACGTGGGTTTCAGTGGGGAGGTGACGTGGGCTTCAGTGGGGAGGTGACGTGGGTTTCAGTGGGGAGGTGACGTGGGTTTCAGTGGGGAGGTGACGTGGGGAGATGACGTGGGTTTCATTGGGGAAGTAACGTGGGTTTCAGTGGGGAGGTGACGTGGGTTTCAGTGGGGAAGTGACGTGGGGAGATGACTTGGGTTTCAGTGGGGAGGTGACGTGGGCTTCAGTGGGGAGGTGACGTGGGCTTCAGTGGGGAGATGACGTGGGCTTCAGTGGGGAGGTGACGTGGGTTTCAGTGGGGAGGTGACGTGGGCTTCAGTGGGGAGGTGACGTGGGTTTCAGTGGGGAGGTGACGTGGGTTTCAGTGGGCAGGTGACGTGGGTTTCAGTGGGGAGGTGACGTGGGTTTCAGTGGGGAGGTGACGTGGTTTCATTGGGGAGGTGACGTGGGTTTCAGTGGGGAGGTGAGGTGGGGAGATGACGTGGGTTTCATTGGGGAGGTGACGTGGGGAGATGACGTGGGTTTCAGTGGGGAGGTGACCTGGGTTTCAGTGGGGAGGTGACGTGAGTTTCAGTGGGGAGGTGACGTGGGTTTCAGTGGGGAGGTGACGTGGGGAGGTGACGTGTGGAGATGAAGTGGGTTTTATTGGGGAGGTGACGCGGGGAGATGACGTGGGTTTCATTGGGGAGGTGACGTGGGGAGGTGACGTGGGTTTCAGTGGGGAGGTGACGTGGGTTTCAGTGGGAGGTGACGTGGGTTTCAGTGGGGAGGTGACGTGGCTTTCAGTGGGAGGTGACGTGGCTTTCAGTGGGGAGGTGACGTGGCTTTCAGTGGGGAGGTGACGTGGGTTTCATTGGGGAGATGACGTGGGTTTCAGTGGGGAGGTGACGTGGGGAGATGACGTGGGGAGGTGACGTGGGTTTCATTGGGGAGGTGACGTGGGTTTCAGTGGGGAGGTGACGTGGGGAGATGACATGGGGAGATGACGTGGGTTTCAGTGGGGAGGTGACGTGGGTTTCAGTGGGGG
>CM051238.1:950063-991959 GCA_027917425.1 Gastrophryne carolinensis | reverse complement strand
AGTGGGGAGGTGACGTGGGTTTCAGTGGGGAGGTGACGTGGGGAGATGACGTGGGTTTCATTGGGGACAGTGGGGACGGTGACGTGGGCTTCAGTGGGGAGGTGACGTGGGTTTCAGTGGGGAGGTGACGTGGTTCAGTAGGGGAGGTGACGTGGGTTTCAGTTGGGGAGGTGACGTGGGGATATGACGTGGGTTTCATTGGGGAAGTGACGTGGGTTTCAGTGGGTGGAGGTGACGTGGGTTTCAGTGGGGAAGTGACGTGGGGAGATGACTTGGGTTTCAGTGGGGAGGTGACGTGGGCTTCAGTGGGGAGGTGACGTGGTCTTCAGTGGGGAGATGACGTGGCTTCAGTGGGAGGTGACTTGGGTTTCAGTGGGGAGGTGACGTGGGTTTCAGTGGGCAGGTGACGTGGGTTTCAGTGGGGAGGTGACGTAGGTTTCAGTGGGCAGGTGACGTGGGGTTTCAGTGGGCAGGTGACGTGGGTTTCAGTGGGCAGGTGACGTGGGTTTCAGTGGGGAGGTGACGTGGGCTTCAGTGGGGAGGTGACGTGGGTTTCAGTGGGGAGGTGACGTGGGCTTCAGTGGGGAGGTGACGTGGGTTTCAGTGGGGAGGTGACGTGGGCTTCAGTGGGCAGGTGACGTGGGTTTCAGTGGGGAGGTGACGTGGGGTTTCAGTGGGGAGGTGACGTGGTTTCATTGGGGAGGTGACGTGGGTTTCAGTGGGGAGGGGACGTGGGGAGATGACGTAGGTTTCATTGGGGAGGTGACGTGGGGAGATGACGTGGGTTTCAGTGGGGAGGTGACGTGGGTTTCAGTGGGGAGGTGACGTGGGTTTCAGTGAGGAGGTGACGTGGGTTTCAGTGGGGAGGTGACGTGGGGAGATGACGTGGGTTTCATTGGGGAGGTGACGTGGGGAGATGACGTGGGGAGGTGACGTGGGTTTCAGTGAGGAGGTGACGTGGGTTTCAGTGGGAGGTGACGTGGGGAGATGACGTGGGTTTCAGTGGGGAGGTGACGTGGGGAGGTGACGTGGGTTTCATTGGGGAGGTGACGTGGGTTTCAGTGGGGAGGTGACGTGGGGAGATGACGTGGGGAGATGACGTGGGTTTCAAGTGGGGAGTGACGTGGGTTTCAGTGGGGAGGTGACGTGGGTTTCAGTGGGGAGCTGATGTGGGTTTCAGTGGGGAGGTGACGTGGGGAGATGACGTGGGTTTCAGTGGGGAGGTGATGTGGGTTTCATTGGGGAGGGGACGTGGGGAGATGACGTGGGTTTCATTGGGGAGGTGACGTGGGGAGATGACGTGGGGTTTCAGTGGGGAGGTGACGTGGGTTTCAGTGGGAGGTGACGTGGGTTTCAGTGAGGAGGTGACGTGGGTTTCAGTGGGGAGGTGACGTGGGGAGATGACGTGGGTTTCATTGGGGAGGTGACGTGGGGAGATGACGTGGGTTTCAGTGGGGAGGGTGACGTGGGTTTCAGTGGGGAGGTGACGTGGGTTTCAGTGGGAGGTGACGTGGGGAGGTGACGTGGGAGATGAAGTGGGTTTTATTGGGGAGGTGACGCGGGGAGATGACGTGGGTTTCATTGGGGAGGTGACGTGGGGAGGTGACGTGGGTTTCAGTGGGGAGGTGACGTGGGGAGGTGACGTGGGTTTTCAGTGGGGAGGTGACGTGGGTTTCAGTGGGGAGGTGACATGGGTTTCAGTGGGGAGGTGACGTGGGTTTCATTGGGGAGATGACGTGGGTTTCAGTGGGGAGGTGACGTGGGGAGATGACGTGGGGAGGTGACGTGGGTTTCAGTGTGGAGGTGACGTGGGGAGGGACGTGGGGGGGAGGTGACGTGGGTTTCAGTGGGGAGGTGACGTGGGTTTCAGTGGGGAGGTGACGTGGGGAGATGACGTGGGGAGATGACGTGGGTTTCAGTGGGAGGTGACGTGGGGTTTCAGTGGGGAGGTGACGTGGGTTTCAGTGGGGAGGTGATGTGGGTTTCAGTGGGGAGGTGACGTGGGGAGATGACGTGGGTTTCAGTGGGGAGGTGATGTGGGTTTCATTGGGGAGGGGACGTGGGGAGATGACGTGGGTTTCATTGGGGAGGTGACGTGGGGAGATGACGTGGGTTTCAGTGGGGAGGTGACGTGGGTTTCAAGTGGGGAGGTGACGTGGGTTTCAGTGGGGAGTTGACGTGGGGAGATGACGTGGGTTTCATTGGGGAGGTGACGTGGGAGATGACGTGGGTTTCAGTGGGGAGGTGACGTGGGTTTCAGTGGGGAGGTGACAGTGGGTTTCAGTGGGGAGGTGACGTGGGGAGGTGACGTGGGGAGATGAAGTGGGTTTTATTGGGAGGTGACGCGGGGAGATGACGTGGGTTTCATTGGGGAGGTTGACGTGGGGAGGTGACGTGGGTTTCAGTGGGGAGGTGACGTGGGGAGGTGACGTGGGTTTCAGTGGGGAGGTGACGTGGGTTCAGTGGGGAGGTGACATGGGTTTCAGTGGGGAGGTGACGTGGTTTCATTGGGAGATGACGTGGGTTTCAGTGGGGAGGTGACCGTGGGGAGATGACGTGGGGAGGTGACGTGGGTTTCAGTGGGGAGGGTGACGTGGGGAGGTGACGTGGGGAGGTGACGTGGGTTTCATTGGGGGAGGTGACGTGGGTTTCAGTGGGGAGGTGACGTGGGGAGATGACGTGGGGAGATGACGTGGGTTTCAGTGGGGAGGTGACGTGGGTTTCAGTGGGGAGGTGACGTGGGTTTCAGTGGGGAGGTGATGTGGGTTTTCAGTGGGGAGGTGACGTGGGGAGATGACGTGGGTTTCAGTGGGGAGGTGATGTGGGTTTCATTGGGGAGGTGACGTGGGTTTCAGTGGGGAGGGTGACGTGGTTTCAGTGGGGAGGTGACATGGGTTTCAGTGGGAGGTGACGTGGGTTTCAGTGGGAGGTGACATGGGTTTCAGTGGGGAGGTGACATGGGTTTCAGTGGGGAGGTGACGTGGGTTTCAGTGGGGAGGTGACGTGGGTTTCAGTGGGGAGGTGACGTGGGTTTCAGTGGGGAGGTGACGTGGGTTTCAGTGGGGAGGTGATGTGGGTTTTATTGGGGAGGTGACGTGGGTTTCGGTCCGCTTTAAAGTTCACATCCAACCATAAAAAAGGGAAGGATCGTACCTGATGGAAAGGCGGAAGGTCTCCCTGCGACGCTTCAGGTGCGGCCCGGCTCCCCCGCTCATTCTGGCTGATAGGGACGGGTCCCCGGGGGGTCGGCAGGCGGCGGCGGTGGCGCGGTCGCTCTGGCAGCTTCAGGCGACTTCCCAGCCGCGGCTCCAATTAGGTGGCCAGCGCAGGAAAGCATTTATCTTAAAGTAATGGTTTGCCTGGAGACGGGAGGGTAAAGTGCGCCTCCGCCATGGACGCCCTCTCCTCTCTCCTCTTTTATAATAAATGAATTGCGGTGAATGAGGAGCGAACCAATCAGCTCCTCTCTTATTCTGCCGGCGCATGTGCTCCTGGGACGCCGCATCCCGACACAACCAACCCCCGAGCCAGCCGCACTGTGCAGACAGGGGTGAGTGCTGCACACTGACTGAAGGAAAGAGCATCCAGGGACCGGCAATGCTAGAGACCTCCAGCTCAGCAGATAGTAATGGATCAGGGTTAGAGTTGGGGGATCAGGGTTAGGGTTGGAGCATCAGGACTAGGGTTGGAGTATCAGGGTTAGAGTTGGAGGATCAGGGGTTAGAGTTGGAGGATCAGGGTTAGGGCTGAAGGATCAGGGGTAGGCTTGAAGGATCAGGGTTAGGGTTAGAGGATCAGGGTTAGGGTTGGAGGATCAGGGTTAGGGTTGGAGGATCAGGGTTTGGGTTGGAGGATCAGGGTTTGGGTTGGAGAATCAGTGTTAGGGTTGAAGAATCAGGGTTAGGGTTGGAGGATCAGGGTTAAGGCTGGAGGATCAGGGCTAGGGTTGGAGGATCTGGGTTAGGGTTGAAGAATCAGGGTTAGGGTTAAAGGAACAGGGTAAGGGTTGGAGGATAAGGGCTAAAATTGGAGGATCAGGGCTAGGGTTGGAGGATCAGGGTTAGGGTTGGAGGATCAGGGCTACGGTTGGAGGATCAGGGCTACGGTTGGAGGATCAGGGTTAGGGTTAGAAGATCAGGGTTAGGTTGGAGGATCAGGGTTAGGGTTGGGGGATCAGGGTTAGAGATGGAGGATCAGGGTTAGGGTTGGAGGATCAGGGCAACGGTTGGAGGATCAGGGTTAGGGTTAGAGGATCAGGGTTAGGGTTGGAGGATCAGGGTAAGGGTTGGAGGAACAGGGGTTAGAGTTGGAGAATCAGCGTTAGCGTTGGAGGATCAGGGCTAAAGTTGGAAGATCAAAGTTAGGGTTAGAGGATCAGGGTTAGGGTTGGAGGATCAGGGCTACAGTTGGAGGATCAGGGTTAGGGTTGGAAGATCAGGGTTTGAGTTGGAGGATCAGGGTTAGGGTTGGAGGATCAGGAATATGGTTGGAGGATCAGGGCTAGGGTTGGAGGATCAGGGTTAGAGGATCAGGCTAAGGGTTGGAGGATCAGGGCTAGGGTTGGAGGATCAGGGTTAGGGTTAGAGGATCAGGGTTAGGGTTGGAGGATCAGGGCTACGGTTGGAGGATCAGGGCTAGGGTTGGAGGATCAGGGTTAGGGTTGGAGGATCAGTGTTGGAGTTGGAGGATCAGGGTTAGGGTTGGAGGATCAGGGCTATGGTTGGAGGATCAGGGCTAGGGTTGGAGGATCAGGGTTAGGGTTAGAGGATCAAAGTTAGGGTTGGAGGATCAGGGTTAGAGTTGGAGGATCAGGGTTAGGGTTGGAGGATCAGGGCTACGGTTGGAGGATCAGGGCTACGGTTGGAGGATCTGGGTTAGGGTTGGAGGATCAGGGTTAGGGTTGGAGGATCAGGGTTAGGGTTGGAGGATCAGGGCTAGGGTTAGAGGATCAGGGTTAGGGTTAGAGGATCAGGGTTAGGGTTGGAGGATTGGGGTTAGGGTTAGAGGATCAGGGTTAGGGTTGGAGGATCAGGGTTAGGGTTGGAGGATTGGGGTTAGGGTTAGAGGATCAGGGTTAGGGTTGGAGGATTGGGGTTAGGGTTAGAGGATCAGGGTTAGGGTTGGAGGATCAGGGTTAGGGTTGGAGGATCAGGGCTAGGGTTAGAGGATCAGGGTTAGGGTTAGAGGATCAGGGTTAGGGTTAGAGGATCAGGGTTAGGGTTGGAGGATTGGGGTTAGGGTTAGAGGATCAGGGTTAGGGTTGAAGGATCAGGGTTAGGGTTGGAGGATCAGGGCTAGGGTTAGAGGATCAGGGTTAGGGTTAGAGGATCAGGGTTAGGGTTGGAGGATCAGGGTTAGGGTTGGAGGATCAGGGCTAGGGTTAGAGGATCAGGGTTAGGGTTAGAGGATCAGGGTTAGGATTGGAGGATCAGGGTTAGGGTTGGAGGATCAGGGCTAGGGTTGGAGGATCAGGGTTAGGGTTAGAGGATCAGGGTTAGGGTTGGAGGATCAGGGTTAGGGTTGGAGGATCTGGGTTAGGGTTGGAGGATCTGGGCTACGGTTAGAGGATCTGGGTTAGGGTTGGAGGATCAGGGATAGGGTTGGAGGATCAGGGTTAGGGTTGGAGGATCAGGGCTAGGGTTAGAGGATCAGGGTTAGGGTTAGAGGATCAGGGTTAGGGTTGGAGGATCAGGGCTAGGGTTAGAGGATCAGGGCTAGGGTTAGAGGATCAGGGTTAGGGTTAGAGGATCAGGGTTAGGGTTGGAGGATTGGAATTTGGGTTAGAGGATCAGGGTTAGGGTTGGAGGATCAGGGTTAGGGTTAGAGGATCAGGGTTAGGGTTGGAGGATTGGGGTTAGGGTTAGAGGATCAGGGTTAGGGTTGGAGGATCAGGGTTAGGGTTAGAGGATCAGGGTTAGGGTTGGAGGATTGGGGTTAGGGTTAGAGGATCAGGGTTAGGGTTGGAGGATCAGGGTTAGGGTTAGAGGATCAGGGCTACGGTTGGAGGATCAGGGCTAGGGTTGGAGGATCAGGGTTAGGGTTAGAGGATCAAAGTTAGGGTTGGAGGATCAGGGTTAGAGTTGGAGGATCAGGGTTAGGGTTGGAGGATCAGGGCTACGGTTGGAGGATCAGGGCTACGGTTGGAGGATCTGGGTTAGGGTTGGAGGATCAGGGTTAGGGTTGGAGGATCAGGGTTAGGGTTGGAGGATCAGGGCTAGGGTTAGAGGATCAGGGTTAGGGTTAGAGGATCAGGGTTAGGGTTGGAGGATTGGGGTTAGGGTTGAAGGATCAGGGTTAGGGTTGGAGGATTGGGGTTAGGGTTGAAGGATCAGGGTTAGGGTTGAAGGATCAGGGTTAGGGTTGGAGGATCAGGGCTAGGGTTAGAGGATCAGGCTTAGGGTTAGAGGATCAGGGTTAGGGTTGAAGGGTTCAGGGTTAGGGTTGGAGGATCAGGGCTAGGGTTAGAGGATCAGGGTTAGGGTTAGAGGATCAGGGTTAGGATTGGAGGATCAGGGTTAGGGTTGGAGGATCAAGGCTAGGGTTGGAGGATCAGGGTTAGGGTTAGAGGATCAGGGTTAGGGTTGGAGGATCAGGGTTAGGGTTGGAGGATCTGGGTTAGGGTTGGAGGATCTGGGCTACGGTTAGAGGATCTGGGTTAGGGTTGGAGGATCAGGGATAGGGTTGGAGGATCAGGGTTAGGGTTGGAGGATCAGGGCTAGGGTTAGAGGATCAGGGTTAGGGTTAGAGGATCAGGGTTAGGGTTAGAGGATCAGGGCTAGGGTTAGAGGATCAGGGTTAGGGTTAGAGGATCAGGGTTAGGGTTGGAGGATTGGAATTTGGGTTAGAGGATCAGGGTTAGGGTTGGAGGATCAGGGTTAGGGTTAGAGGATCAGGGTTAGGGTTGGAGGATTGGGGTTAGGGTTAGAGGATCAGGGTTAGGGTTGGAGGATCAGGGTTAGGGTTAGAGGATCAGGGTTAGGGTTGGAGGATTGGGGTTAGGGTTAGAGGATCAGGGTTAGGGTTGGAGGATTGGGGTTAGGGTTAGAGGATCAGGGTAAGGGTTGGAGGATTGGGGTTAGGGTTAGAGGATCAGGGTTAGGGTTGGAGGATTGGGGTTAGGGTTAGAGGATCAGGGTTAGGGTTGGAGGATTGGGGTTAGGGTTAGAGGATCAGGGTTAGGGTTGGAGGATTGGGGTTAGGGTTAGAGGATCGGGGTTAGGGTTGGAGGATCGGGGTTAGGGTTAGAGGATCAGGGTTAGGGTTGGAGGATTGGGGTTAGGGTTAGAGGATCAGGGTTAGGGTTGGAGGATCGGGGTTAGGGTTAGAGGATCAGGGTTAGGGTTGGAGGATCGGGGTTAGGGTTAGAGGATCAGGGTTAGGGTTGGAGGATCAGGGTTAGAGGATCAGGGTTAGGGTTGGAGGATCAGGGCTAGGGTTAGAGGATCAGGGTTAGGGTTGGAGGATTGGGGTTAGGGTTAGAGGATCAGGGTTAGGGTTGGAGGATCAGGGTTAGGATTAGAGGATCAGAGTTAGGGTTGGAGGATTGGGGTTAGGGTTAGAGGATCGGGGTTAGGGTTGGAGGATCGGGGTTAGGGTTAGAGGATCAGGGTTAGGGTTGGAGGATTGGGGTTAGGGTTAGAGGATCAGGGTTAGGGTTGGAGGATCGGGGTTAGGGTTAGAGGATCAGGGTTAGGGTTGGAGGATCGGGGTTAGGGTTAGAGGATCAGGGTTAGGGTTGGAGGATCGGGGTTAGGGTTAAAGGATCAGGGTTAGGGTTAGAGGATCAGGGTTAGGGTTAGAGGATCAGGGTTAGGTTTAGAGGATCAGGGTTAGGGTTAGGGTTAGAGGATCAGGGTTAGGGTTGGAGGATCAGGGTTATGGTTGGAGGATCAGGGCTAGGGTTAGAGGATCAGGGTTAGGGTTAGAGGATCAGGGTTAGGGTTGGAGGATCAGGGCTAGGGTTAGAGGATCAGGGCTAGGGTTAGAGGATCAGGGTTAGGGTTAGAGGATCGGGGTTAGGGTTGGAGGATTGGGGTTAGGGTTAGAGGATCAGGGTTAGGGTTGGAGGATCAGGGTTAGGGTTAGAGGATCAGGGTTAGGGTTGGAGGATCAGGGTTAGGGTTGGAGGATTGGGGTTAGGGTTAGAGGATCAGGGTTAGGGTTGGAGGATCAGGGTTAGGGTTGGAGGATCAGGGCTAGGGTTAGAGGATCAGGGTTAGGGTTGGAGGATCAGGGTTAGGGTTGGAGGATCAGGGCTAGGGTTAGAGGATCAGGGTTAGGGTTGGAGGATCAGGGTTATGGTTGGAGGATCAGGGCTAGGGTTAGAGGATCAGGGTTAGGGTTAGAGGATCAGGGTTAGGGTTGGAGGATCAGGGTTAGGGTTGGAGGATCAGGGTTAGGGTTGGAGGATCAGGGTTAGGGTTAGAGGATCAGGGTTAGGGTTGGAGGATCAGGGTTAGGGTTGGAGGATCAGGGTTAGGGTTGGAGGATCAGGGCTAGGGTTGGAGGATCAGGGTTAGGGTTAGAGGATCAGGGTTAGGGTTGGAGGATCAGGGTTAGGGTTGGAGGATCAGGGCTAGGGTTAGAGGATCATGGTTAGGGTTGGAGGATCTGGGCTACGGTTAGAGGATCTGGGTTAGGGTTGGAGGATCAGGGTTAGGGTTGGAGGATCAGGGTTAGGGTTGGAGGATCAGGGCTAGGGTTAGAGGATCAGGGTTAGGGTTAGAGGATCAGGGTTAGGGTTGGAGGATCAGGGCTAGGGTTAGAGGATCAGGGCTAGGGTTAGAGGATCAGGGTTAGGGTTAGAGGATCAGGGTTAGGGTTGGAGGATTGGGGTTAGGGTTAGAGGATCAGGGTTAGGGTTGGAGGATCAGGGTTAGGATTAGAGGATCAGGGTTAGGGTTGGAGGATTGGGGTTAGGGTTAGAGGATCGGGGTTAGGGTTGGAGGATCGGGGTTAGGGTTAGAGGATCAGGGTTAGGGTTGGAGGATTGGGGTTAGGGTTAGAGGATCAGGGTTAGGGTTGGAGGATTGGGGTTAGGGTTAGAGGATCAGGGTTAGGGTTAGAGGATCAGGGTTAGGGTTAGAGGATCAGGGTTAGGGTTGGAGGATCAGGGTTAGGATTAGAGGATCAGGGTTAGGGTTAGAGGATCGGGGTTAGGGTTGGAGGATCGGGGTTAGGGTTAGAGGATCAGGGTTAGGGTTAGAGGATCAGGGTTAGGGTTAGAGGATCAGGGTTAGGGTTGGAGGATCAGGGTTAGGGTTGGAGGATTGGGGTTAGGGTTAGAGGATCAGGGTTAGGGTTGGAGGATCAGGGTTAGGGTTGGAGGATTGGGGTTAGGGTTAGAGGATCGGGGTTAGGGTTGGAGGATCGGGGTTAGGGTTAGAGGATCAGGGTTAGGGTTGGAGGATTGGGGTTAGGGTTAGAGGATCAGGGTTAGGGTTGGAGGATTGGGGTTAGGGTTAGAGGATCAGGGTTAGGGTTAGAGGATCAGGGTTAGGGTTAGAGGATCAGGGTTAGGGTTGGAGGATCAGGGTTAGGATTAGAGGATCAGGGTTAGGGTTAGAGGATCGGGGTTAGGGTTGGAGGATCGGGGTTAGGGTTAGAGGATCAGGGTTAGGGTTAGAGGATCAGGGTTAGGGTTGGAGGATCAGGTGTAACATAAGTGGATTTGGATGATGGAATCGGTTTCAGAGGATCAAATCCATGGAGGACTGGGGTGTCACGGATACAATGATGTCACGGCTGATACAATGATGTCGCCGCAGATACAATGATGTCGCCACTGATAGAATGATGTCACCACTTATACAGTGATGTCACTACTGATGCAATGATGTCACTACGAATACAATGATGTCACCACTGATACAATGATGTCACCACTGATACAATGATGTCACCAATGATACAATGATGTCACCACTGATACAATGATGTTGCCACTGATACAATGATGTTGCCACGGATACAATGATGTCACCACTGATACAATGATGTTGCCACGGATACAATGATGTCACCACTGATACAATGATGTCACCAATGATACAATGATGTCACCACTGATACAATGATGTTGCCACTGATACAATGATGTTGCCACGGATACAATGATGTCACCACTGATACAATGATGTTGCCACGGATACAATGATGTCACCACTGATACAATGATGTCACCACTGATACAATGATGTCACTTTATGAATAGAGGAGGGGTCACTATGAATGTTAAAGGGGAACTCCAGCATAACATGCACACGCATTAAAGGGGCCTCCGCCATCATTAGCAGGTGAATTGCTTTTTATTGGCTGAATTTTCGATCAGACTCAGCAGTGCGATCAGCGGCGGTTTGTACATCACCACAGCAGCGGGCGGCGCTATAAGCAGTGATTATGATGAAGCTCTGGACATGGTGGCGGGAGCGTTCCATCACGTGAGGTAAGTGCATTAGATGATGTCATCGTCGTTTTATAATCGAATTCGCCAATTGGATCCAATTATTAGGCCGCGCCCGGCTGTTAAAGGGCCGGCGACGCTTCAATGACTCACTGCAGTCACATGAGGTCACTCCTCCTCCGCCCCCATATAATGATATTGCAGATAATAGCAAGACTCCGCCTATTACCGAGAGCTCCGCCCCCTCCATCCCAGATCACCATCATAACTCCCAATACAATGCAGAGTGTGAGCGGATCCCCCTGTAACCATCAATACAATGCAGAGTGTGAGCGGATCCCCCTGTAACCATCAATACAATGCAGAGTGTGAGCGGATCCCCCCTGTAACCATCAATACAATGCAGAGTGTGAGCGGATCCCTCCTGTAACCATCAATACAATGCAGAGTGTGAGCGGATCCCCCTGTAACCATCAATACAATGCAGAGTGTGAGCGGATCCCCCTGTAACCATCAATACAATGCAGAGTGTGAGCGGATCCCCCCTGTAACCATCAATACAATGCAGAGTGTGAGCGGATCCCTCCTGTAACCATCAATACAATGCAGAGTGTGAGCGGATCCCCCTGTAACCATCAATACAATGCAGAGTGTGAGTGGATCCCCCCTGTAACCATCAATACAATGCAGAGTGTGAGCGGATCCCTCCTGTAACCATCAATACAATGCAGAGTGTGAGCGGATCCCTCCTGTAACCATCAATACAATGCAGAGTGTGAGCGGATCGCCCCTGTAACCATCAATACAATGCAGAGTGTGAGTGGATCCCTCCTGTAACCATCAATACAATGCAGAGTGTGAGCGGATCCCTCCTGTAACCATCAATACAATGCAGAGTGTGAGCGGATCCCTCCTGTAACCATCAATACAATGCAGAGTGTGAGCGGATCGCCCCTGTAACCATCAATACAATGCAGAGTGTGAGCGGATCCCTCCTGTAACCATCAATACAATGCAGAGTGTGAGTAGATCCCCCCTGTAACCATCAATACAATGCAGAGTGTGAGCGGATCCCTCCTGTAACCATCAATACAATGCAGAGTGTGAGCGGATCCCTCCTGTAACCATCAATACAATGCAGAGTGTGAGCGGATCGCCCCTGTAACCATCAATACAATGCAGAGTGTGAGCGGATCCCTCCTGTAACCATCAATACAATGCAGAGTGTGAGCGGATCCCCCTGTAACCATCAATACAATGCAGAGTGTGAGCGGATCCCTCCTGTAACCATCAATACAATGCAGAGTGTGAGCGGATCCCCCTGTAACCATCAATACAATGCAGAGTGTGAGCGGATCCCTCCTGTAACCATCAATACAATGCAGAGTGTGAGCGGATCCCCCTGTAACCATCAATACAATGCAGAGTGTGAGCGGATCCCCCTGTAACCATCAATACAATGCAGAGTGTGAGCGGATCCCCCCTGTAACCATCAATACAATGCAGAGTGTGAGCGGATCCCTCCTGTAACCATCAATACAATGCAGAGTGTGAGTGGATCCCCCTGTAACCATCAATACAATGCAGAGTGTGAGCGGATCCCCCTGTAACCATCAATACAATGCAGAGTGTGAGCGGATCCCCCTGTAACCATCAATACAATGCAGAGTGTGAGCGGATCCCCCTGTAACCATCAATACAATGCAGAGTGTGAGCGGATCCCTCCTGTAACCATCAATACAATGCAGAGTGTGAGCGGATCCCCCTGTAACCATCAATACATTGCAGAGTGTGAGCGGATCCCCCCTGTAACCATCAATACAATGCAGAGTGTGAGTGGATCCCCCTGTAACCATCAATACAATGCAGAGTGTGAGCGGATCCCCCTGTAACCATCAATACAATGCAGAGTGTGAGCGGATCCCCCCTGTAACCATCAATACAATGCAGAGTGTGAGCGGATCCCCCTGTAACCATCAATACAATGCAGAGTGTGAGCAGATCCCCCCTGTAACCATCAATACAATGCAGAGTGTGAGCGGATCCCCCTGTAACCATCAATACAATGCAGAGTGTGAGCGGATCCCCCCTGTAACCATCAATACAATGCAGAGTGTGAGCGGATCCCCCTGTAACCACCAATACAATGCAGAGTGTGAGCGGATCCCCCTGTAACCATCAATACAATGCAGAGTGTGAGCGGATCCCCCTGTAACCATCAATACAATGCAGAGTGTGAGCGGATCCCCCCGTAACCATCAATACAATGCAGAGTGTGAGCGGATCCCCCCTGTAACCATCAATACAATGCAGAGTGTGAGCGGATCCCCCTGTAACCACCAATACAATGCAGAGTGTGAGCGGATCCCCCTGTAACCATCAATACAATGCAGAGTGTGAGCGGATCCCCCTGTAACCATCAATACAATGCAGAGTGTGAGCGGATCCCCCCGTAACCATCAATACAATGCAGAGTGTGAGCGGATCCCCCTGTAACCATCAATACAATGCAGAGTGTGAGCGGATCCCCCTGTAACCATCAATACAATGCAGAGTGTGAGCAGATCCCCCCTGTAACCATCAATACAATGCAGAGTGTGAGCAGATCCCCCCTGTAACCATCAATACAATGCAGAGTGTGAGCAGATCCCCCTGTAACCATCAATACAATGCAGAGTGTGAGCGGATCCCCCCTGTAACCATCAATACAATGCAGAGTGTGAGCGGATCCCCCTGTAACCATCAATACAATGCAGAGTGTGAGCGGATCCCCCCTGTAACCATCAATACAATGCAGAGTGTGAGCGGATCCCCCTGTAACCATCAATACAATGCAGAGTGTGAGCGGATCCCCCTGTAACCATCAATACTATGCAGAGTGTGAGCGGATCCCCCTGTAACCATCAATACAATGCAGAGTGTGAGCGGATCCCCCTGTAACCATCAATACAATGCAGAGTGTGAGCGGATCCCCCCTGTAACCATCAATACAATGCAGAGTGTGAGCGGATCCCCCTGTAACCATCAATACAATGCAGAGTGTGAGCGGATCCCTCCTGTAACCATCAATACAATGCAGAGTGTGAGCGGATCCCCCTGTAACCATCAATACAATGCAGAGTGTGAGCGGATCCCCCTGTAACCATCAATACAATGCAGAGTGTGAGCGGATCCCCCCTGTAACCATCAATACAATGCAGAGGGTGAGCGGATCCCCCTGTAACCATCAATACAATGCAGAGTGTGAGCGGATCCCCCTGTAACCATCAATACAATGCAGAGTGTGAGTGGATCCCCCCTGTAACCATCAATACAATGCAGAGTGTGAGTGGATCCCCCCTGTAACCATCAATACAATGCAGAGTGTGAGCGGATCCCCCTGTAACCATCAATACAATGCAGAGTGTGAGCGGATCCCCCCTGTAACCATCAATACAATGCAGAGTGTGAGCGGATCCCCCTGTAACCATCAATACAATGCAGAGTGTGAGCAGATCCCCCTGTAACCATCGATACAATGCCGAGTGTGAGCGGATCCCCCCGTAACTATCAATACAATGCAGAGTGTGAGCGGATCCCCCCTGTAACCATCAATACAATGCAGAGTGTGAGCGGATCCCCCCTGTAACCGTCAATACAATGCAGAGTGTGAGTGGATCCCCCCTGTAACCATCAATACAATGCAGAGTGTGAGCGGATCCCCCCTGTAACTATCAATACAATGCAGAGTGTGAGCGGATCCCCCTGTAACCATCAATACAATGCAGAGTGTGAGCAGATCCCCCCTGTAACTATCAATACAATGCAGAGTGTGAGCGGATCCCCCTGTAACCATCAATACAATGCAGAGTGTGAGCAGATCCCCCTGTAACCATCAATACAATGCAGAGTGTGAGCGGATCCCCCCTGTAACCATCAATACAATGCAGAGTGTGAGCGGATCCCCCTGTAACCATCAATACAATGCAGAGTGTGAGCGGATCCCCCCTGTAACTATCAATACAATGCAGAGTGTGAGCGGATCCCCCTGTAACCATCAATACAATGCAGAGTGTGAGCGGATCCCCCCTGTAACCATCAATACAATGCAGAGTGTGAGCGGATCCCCCCTGTAACCATCAATACAATGCAGAGTGTGAGCGGATCCCCCTGTAACCATCAATACAATGCAGAGTGTGAGCGGATCCCCCCTGTAACTATCAATACAATGCAGAGTGTGAGCGGATCCCCCTGTAACCATCAATACAATGCAGAGTGTGAGCGGATCCCCCTGTAACCATCAATACAATGCAGAGTGTGAGTGGATCCCCCTGTAACCATCAATACAATGCAGAGTGTGAGCGGATCCCCCTGTGACCATCAATACAATGCACAGTGTGAGCGGATCCCTCCTGTAACCATCAATACAATGCAGAGTGTGAGCGGATCCCCCTGTAACCATCAATACAATGCAGAGTGTGAGCAGATCCCCCTGTAACCATCAATACAATGCAGAGTGTGAGCGGATCCCCCTGTAACCATCAATACAATGCAGAGTGTGAGCGGATCCCCCTGTAACCATCAATACAATGCAGAGTGTGAGCGGATCCCCCGTAACCATCAATACAATGCAGAGTGTGAGCGGATCCCCCGTAACCATCAATACAATGCAGAGTGTGAGCGGATCCCCCTGTAACCATCAATACAATGCAGAGTGTGAACGGATCCCCCTGTAACCATCAATACAATGCAGAGTGTGAGCAGATCCCCCTGTAACCATCGATACAATGCCGAGTGTGAGCGGATCCCCCCGTAACTATCAATACAATGCAGAGTGTGAGCGGATCCCCCCTGTAACCATCAATACAATGCAGAGTGTGAGCGGATCCCCCCTGTAACCGTCAATACAATGCAGAGTGTGAGTGGATCCCCCCTGTAACCATCAATACAATGCAGAGTGTGAGCGGATCCCCCCTGTAACTATCAATACAATGCAGAGTGTGAGCGGATCCCCCTGTAACCATCAATACAATGCAGAGTGTGAGCAGATCCCCCCTGTAACTATCAATACAATGCAGAGTGTGAGCGGATCCCCCTGTAACCATCAATACAATGCAGAGTGTGAGCAGATCCCCCTGTAACCATCAATACAATGCAGAGTGTGAGCGGATCCCCCCTGTAACCATCAATACAATGCAGAGTGTGAGCGGATCCCCCTGTAACCATCAATACAATGCAGAGTGTGAGCGGATCCCCCCTGTAACTATCAATACAATGCAGAGTGTGAGCGGATCCCCCTGTAACCATCAATACAATGCAGAGTGTGAGCGGATCCCCCTGTAACCATCAATACAATGCAGAGTGTGAGCGGATCCCCCTGTAACCATCAATACAATGCAGAGTGTGAGCGGATCCCCCTGTAACCATCAATACAATGCAGAGTGTGAGCGGATCCCCCTGTAACCATCAATACAATGCAGAGTGTGAGCGGATCCCCCGTAACCATCAATACAATGCAGAGTGTGAGCGGATCCCCCTGTAACCATCAATACAATGCAGAGTGTGAGCGGATCCCCCTGTAACCATCAATACAATGCAGAGTGTGAGCGGATCCCCCTGTAAACATCAATACAATGCAGAAAGTGAGCGGATCCCTCCTGTAACCATCAATACAATGCAGAGTGTGAGCGGATCCCCCTGTAAACATCAATACAATGCAGAGTGTGAGCGGATCCCTCCTGTAACCATCAATACAATGCAGAGTGTGAGTGGATCCCCCTGTAACCATCAATACAATGCAGAGTGTGAGCGGATCCCCCTGTAACCATCAATACAATGCAGAGTGTGAGCGGATCCCCCTGTAACCATCAATACAATGCAGAGTGTGAGCGGATCCCCCTGTAACCATCAATACAATGCAGAGTGTGAGCGGATCCCCCGTAACCATCAATACAATGCAGAGTGTGAGCGGATCCCCCTGTAACCATCAATACAATGCAGAGTGTGAGCGGATCCCCCTGTAACCATCAATACAATGCAGAGTGTGAGCGGATCCCCCTGTAAACATCAATACAATGCAGAAAGTGAGCGGATCCCTCCTGTAACCATCAATACAATGCAGAGTGTGAGCGGATCCCCCTGTAAACATCAATACAATGCAGAGTGTGAGCGGATCCCTCCTGTAACCATCAATACAATGCAGAGTGTGAGTGGATCCCCCTGTAACCATCAATACAATGCAGAGTGTGATCGGATCCCCCTGTAACCATCAATACAATGCAGAGTGTGAGCGGATCCCCCTGTAAACATCAATACAATGCAGAGTGTGAGCGGATCCCTCCTGTAACCATCAATACAATGCAGAGTGTGAGTGGATCCCCCTGTAACCATCAATACAATGCAGAGTGTGAGCGGATCCCCCTGTAACCATCAATACAATGCAGAGTGTGAGCGGATCCCCCTGTAACCATCAATACAATGCAGAGTGTGAGCGGATCCCCCCTGTAACCATCAATACAATGCAGAGTGTGAGCGGATCCCCCTGTAACCATCAATACAATGCAGAGTGTGAGCGGATCCCCCTGTAACCATCAATACAATGCAGAGTGTGAGCGGATCCCCCTGTAACCATCAATACAATGCAGAGTGTGAGCAGATCCCCCTGTAACCATCAATACAATGCAGAGTGTGAGCGGATCCCCCTGTAACCATCAATACAATGCAGAGTGTGAGCGGATCCCCCTGTAACCATCAATACAATGCAGAGTGTGAGCGGATCCCCCTGTAACCATCAATACAATGCAGAGTGTGAGCGGATCCCCCTGTGAGCAAGGGGTTAATCCCACGCCATTATAAATAGCCCTGGCGGCATCTGGCGATTGGCATGCGTGTGACCCGCGTGCGCCGCGCCGGCTCTGGGAACGGTTCCTCGCGCCGTGGATCAGGGTTATGATGTCATCGCGGGAGCAGCCAGACGTGAGGACAGCGCGCTGGAATGTCACACCCGGGATGACATCACAGCGTGGGAAAACAATGGCCGAGGTCACGTCACCCAATCACTGCGATCCGAATCATGGCGGGTGTACCTGACCCGGGGCCCAAGAGGTCAGGGGGGCCCAGATGAAGCCCCCCCCCCCCCCACTGATCTGATCCCAATGCTGTCTAACCACATTGGTTCGGTCACTTGTTTCCTGAACAATCAGCCACCAGCCAATGATCCACAGACAGAGCTCACAGCACCGGAGAGCACGTTGGGGGAACCTCCGATTACCGCCCCTGAGCTCAGAGAATCTGTCACCTGTCACCTGATCCACAGCTACTAAATCGAGAGCAGAGATCTGCAGGTGAGCGGTGCCAGGGCCTGGGGCTCATCTGATTGGCTGCTTCAGGGGGGACACAGAGGAGCTCAGCGATACATAGGCCCATTTATGTGTGTGGGCGGATCCAGACCAACTACAGGAAGCACCCGATTATCCTCCATAACAATAACCATCCAGCACCCATCATTCAGCACTTATCATCCCTCTCCAGCACCTATCACCCATCATCCAGCACTTATCACACCTCATCCAGCTCCCATCATCCCTCATCCAGCTCCCATCCTCCCTCCCCAGCACCTATCACCCATCATCCAGCACCCATCATTCAGCACTTATCACCCCTCTCCAGCACCTATCACCCATCATCCAGCACCCATCATCCGTCATCCAGCACCAATCATCCAGCACTTATCACACCTCATCCAGCACCCATCATCCCTCATCCAGCACCTGTCACTCCTCATCCAGCACCTATCATCCCTCCCCAGCACGCATCATTCCTCCTCAACACTCATCATCCCTCATCCAGCACCCATCATCTCTCATTCAGCACCCATCATCCCTCTCCAGCACCTGTCACTCCTCATCCAGCACCTATCATCCCTCCCCAGCACCTATCACCCATCATCCAGCACCCATCATTCAGCACTTATCACCCCTCATCCAGCACCCATCATTCAGCACTTATCATCCCTCTCCAGCACCTATCACCCATCATCCAGCACCCATCATCCGTCATCCAGCACCCATCATCCAGCACCCATCATTCAGCACTTATCACACCTCATCCAGCACCCATCATCCCTCATCCAGCACCTGTCACTCCTCATCCAGCACCTATCATCCCTCCCCAGCACGCATCATTCCTCCTCAACACTCATCATCCCTCATCCAGCACCCATCATCTCTCATTCAGCACCCATCATCTCTCATTCAGCACCCATCATCTCTCATTCAGCACCCATCACCCCTCATCCAGCACGCATCATTCCTCCTCAACACTCATCATTCTTCATCCAGCACCCATTATCCCTTTCCAGTAACCATCACCCCTCGAATTTCCCAAACACCAATCACTCTTCATCCAACACCTATCATGCCTCTCTAGCACTTATCACCCCTCATCCAGCTCCCATCATCCCTCCCCAGCACCCTTTATCCAGCACATATCACTCCTCATCCAGCACCCAACATCCCTCATCCAGCACCCAACATCCCTCCTCAACACCCATCATCCCTCATCCAGCACCCAACATCCCTCCTCAACACTCATCATCCCTTTCCAGCACCCCTCATATCTCCCCAACACCCATCACTCTTCATCCAGCACCTATCATGCCTCCCCAGCACTTATCACCCCTCATCCAGCTCCCATTATCCTTCCCCAGCACCCATTATCTAGCACACATCACCCCTCATCCAGCACCCATCATCTCTCCCCAGCACCCATCATCCCTTCCCAGCACCCATCATCTCTCCCCAGCACCCATCATTTCTCATCCAGCACTCATTATCCCTTTGCAGCACCCATCATCTCTCCCCAGCACCCACCATCCCTCATCCAGCACTCATTATCCCTTTGCAGCACCCATCACCCCTCTTATCTGCCCAACACACATCACTCTTCATCCAGCACCTATCATCCCTCCCCAGCACCCATCACCCCTCATCCAGCACCTATCATCTCTCACCAGCGCCCATCACCCCTCATCCAGCACCCATCACTTCACATCCCTCACCAATCATCTCTCACCAGCACCCATCATCCCTCCCCAGCACACATCACCACTCATCCAGCACCCATCATCCCTCCCCAGCACACATCACCACTCATCCAGCACCCATCATCCCTCCCCAGCACCCAGCAACCCTCACCCAGCACCTATCATCCCTCCCCAGCACCCATCATCCAGCACCTATCATCTCTCGCCAGCGCCCATCACCCCCCATCCAGCACCCATCATCCCTCCCCAGCACCCAGCACCCCTCATCCAGCACCCATCACTTCACATCCCTCACCAATCATCTCTCCCCAGCAGCCATCATCCCTCCCCAGCACCCAGCAACCCTCACCCAGCACCCATCATTCCTCCCCAGAACCCACCATCCCTAACCAGCACCCATCAGCCCTCATCCAGCACCCATCATCCCCCCAGCACCCATCATCCCTCATCCCTCCCCAGCACCCATCATTTAGCACCCATCACCCATCATTCAGCACCCATCACCCCTCATCTAGCACCCATTATCCCTCCCCAGCACCCATTAATTCTCATCCAGCACCCATCATCCCTCCCCAGCACCCATCATCTTTCCCCAGCACTTATCATCCCTCATCCAGCACCCATTATCCCTCATCCAGCACACATCACTCTTCATTCAGCACCCATTATCCCTCATCCAGCACCCCTCATCCAGCTCCCATCATCCCTCCCCAGCACCCTTTATCCAGCACACATCAGCCCTCATCCAGCACCCGTCATCCCTACCCAGCACCCAGCAACCCTCATCCAGCACACATCATCCCTCCCCAGCACCCATCATCCCTCCCCAGCACCCATCAGCCCTCATCCAGCACCCATCATCCCTCCCCAGCACCCATCAGCCCTCATCCAGCACCAATCATCCCTCCCCAGCACCCATCAGCCCTCATCCAGCACCCATCATCCCTCCCCAGCACCCATCATCCCTCCCCAGCACCCATCACTCCGCACCCAGCACCCATCATCCCTCCCCTGCACCCCCACAGAGAAAGGAATGTGGTACTGACCTGTGACCCCCTGGAGCCTCGCTTGTGGTCCCATTCGGGATGGCTCATTAACTGCAAGAGAAGCAGAAACAGCGTCAGCACCAGCCCACAGAGCTGATATGTCACCCCACACGCCGAGGCCTCGCACAACAGGTGTTATACCTAACCTATATCATATACAGAGCACTGTTATAGCAACATCATACGCTGTAGAGCTGTACAAGGAAAAATGACAAATGTAGGTATGACACAGGTGCAGCCATAGGAGCTTACAATCTACAGGAATAAGGGGAGGAGATGAGAGGGGGAGGAGCCTGGCCATAGGAGCTTACAATCTACAGGAATAAGGGGAGGAGATTAGAGGGGGAGGAGCCTGGCCATAGGAGCTTACAATCTACAGGAATAAGGGGAGGAGATGAGAGGGGGAGGAGCCTGGCCATAGGAGCTTACAATCTACAGGAATAAGGGGAGGAGATGAGAGGGGGAGGAGCCTGGCCATAGGAGCTTACACTCTAGAGGGATAAGGGGAGGAGATGAGAGGGGGAGGAGCCTGGCCATAGGAGCTTACACTCTAGAGGGATAAGGGGAGGAGATGAGAGGGGGAGGAGCCTGGCCATAGGAGCTTACACTCTAGAGGGATAAGGGGAGGAGATGAGAGGGGGAGGAGCCTGGCCATAGGAGCTTACAATCTACAGGAATAAGGGGAGGAGATGAGAGGGGGAGGATCCTGGCCATAGGAGCTTACACTCTAGAGGAATAAGGAGAGGAGATGAGAGGGGGAGGAGCCTGGCCATAGGAACTTACACTCTACAGGAATAAGGGGAGGAGATGAGAGGGGGAGGGGCCTGGCCATAGGAGCTTACACTCTAGAGGAATAAGGGGAGGAGATGAGAGGGGGAGGAGCCTGGCCATAGGAGCTTACAATCTACAGGAATAAGGGGAGGAGATGAGAGGGGGAGGAGCCTGGCCATAGGAGCTTACAAGCTACAGGAATAAGGGGAGGAGATGAGAGGGGGAGGAGCCTGGCCATATGAGCTTACAATCTAGAGGAATAAGGGGAGGAGATGAGAGGGGGGGGAGCCTGGCCATAGGAGCTTACACTCTAGAGGGATAAGGGGTGGAGATGAGAGGGGGAGGAGCCTGGCCATAGGAGCTTACACTCTAGAGGGATAAGGGGTGGAGATGAGAGGGGGAGGAGCCTGGCCATAGGAGCTTACACTCTAGAGGGATAAGGGGAGGAGATGAGAGGGGGAGGAGCCTGGCCATAGGAGCTTACACTCTAGAGGAATAAGGAGAGGAGATGATAGGGGGAGGAGCCTGGCCATAGGAGCTTACACTCTAGAGGGATAAGGGGAGGAGATGAGAGTGGGAGGAGCCTGGCCATAGGAGCTTACAATCTAGAGGAATAAGGAGAGGAGATGATAGGGGGAGGAGCCTGGCCATAGGAGCTTACACTCTAGAGGAATAAGGGGAGGAGATGAGAGGGGGAGGAGCCTGGCCATAGGAGCTTACACTCTAGAGGAATAAGGGGAGGAGATGAGAGGGGGAGGAGCCTGGCCATAGGAGCTTACACTCTAGAGGGATAAGGGGAGGAGATGAGAGGGGGAGGAGCCTGGCCATAGGAGCTTACAATCTACAGGAATAAGGGGAGGAGATGAGAGGGGGAGGAGCCTGGCCATAGGAGCTTACACTCTAGAGGAATAAGGAGAGGAGATGAGAGGGGGAGGAGCCTGGCCATAGGAGCTTACACTCTACAGGAATAAGGGGAGGAGATGAGAGGGGGAGGAGCCTGGCCATAGGAGCTTACAATCTACAGGAATAAGGGGAGGAGATGAGAGGGGGAGGAGCCAGGCCATAGGAGCTTACAAGCTACAGGAATAAGGGGAGGAGATGAGAGGGGGAGGAGCCTGGCCATAGGAGCTTACAATCTAGAGGAATAAGGGGAGGAGATGAGAGGGGGAGGAGCCTGGCCATATGAGCTTACAATCTAGAGGAATAAGGGGAGGAGATGAGAGGGGGAGGAGCCAGGCCATAGGAGCTTACAAGCTACAGGAATAAGGGGAGGAGATGAGAGGGGGAGGAGCCAGGCCATAGGAGCTTACAAGCTACAGGAATAAGGGGAGGAGATGAGAGGGGGAGGAGCCTGGCCATAGGAGCTTACAATCTAGAGGAATAAGGGGAGGAGATGAGAGGGGGAGGAGCCTGGCCATAGGAGCTTTCACTCTAGAGGGATAAGGGGTGGAGATGAGAGGGGGAGGAGCCTGGCCATAGGAGCTTACACTCTAGAGGGATAAGGGGAGGAGATGAGAGGGGGAGGAGCCTGGCCATAGGAGCTTACACTCTAGAGGGATAAGGGGAGGAGATGAGAGGGGGAGGAGCCTGGCCATAGGAGCTTACACTCTATAGGAATAAGGAGAGGAGATGATAGGGGGAGGAGCCTGGCCATAGGAGCTTGCACTCTAGAGGGATAAGGGGAGGAGATGAGAGGGGGAGGAGCCTGGCCATAGGAGCTTACACTCTAGAGGGATAAGGGGAGGAGATGAGAGGGGGAGAAGCCTGGCCATAGGAGCTTACACTCTAGAGGGATAAGGGGAGGAGATGAGAGGGGGAGGAGCCTGGCCATAGGAGCTTACACTCTAGAGGGATAAGGGGAGGAGATGAGAGGGGGAGGAGCCTGGCCATAGGAGCTTGCACTCTAGAGGGATAAGGGGAGGAGATGAGAGGGGGAGGAGCCTGGCCATAGGAGCTTACACTCTAGAGGAATAAGGAGAGGAGATGATAGGGGGAGGAGCCTGGCCATAGGAGCTTACACTCTAGAGGAATAAGGGGAGGAGATGAGAGGGGGACAAGCCTGGCCATAGGAGCTTACACTCTAGAGGAATAAGGGGAGGAGATGGGAGGGGGAGGAGCCTGGCCATAGGAGCTTACACTCTAGAGGGATAAGGGGAGGAGATGAGAGGGGGAGGAGCCTGGCCATAGGAGCTTACAATCTACAGGAATAAGGGGAGGAGATGAGAGGGGGAGGAGCCTGGCCATAGGAGCTTACACTCTAGAGGAATAAGGAGAGGAGATGAGAGGGGGAGGAGCCTGGCCATAGGAGCTTACACTCTACAGGAATAAGGGGAGGAGAGGGGGAGGGGCCTGGCCATAGGAGCTTACACTCTAGAGGAATAAGGGGAGGAGATGAGAGGGGGAGGAGCCTGGCCATAGGAGCTTACAAGCTACAGGAATAAGGGGAGGAGATGAGAGGGGGAGGAGCCTGGCCATAGGAGCTTACAATCTAGAGGAATAAGGGGAGGAGATGAGAGGGGGGGCCTGGCCATAGGAGCTTACACTCTAGAGGGATAAGGGGTGGAGATGAGAGGGGGAGGAGCCTGGCCATAGGAGCTTACACTCTAGAGGGATAAGGGGAGGAGATGAGAGGGGGAGGAGCCTGGCCATAGGAGCTTAAGCCCTAGAGGGATAAGGGGAGGAGATGAGAGGGGGAGGAGCCTGGCCATAGGAGCTTACACTCTAGAGGAATAAGGAGAGGAGATGATAGGGGGAGGAGCCTGGCCATAGGAGCTTACACTCTAGAGGAATAAGGGGAGGAGATGAGAGGGGGAGGAGCCTGGCCATAGGAGCTTACACTCTAGAGGGATAAGAGGAGGAGATGAGAGGGGGAGGAGCCTGGCCATAGGAGCTTACACTCTAGAGGAATAAGGAGAGGAGATGATAGGGGGAGGAGCCTGGCCATAGGAGCTTACACTCTAGAGGAATAAGGAGAGGAGATGATAGGGGGAGGAGCCTGGCCATAGGAGCTTACACTCTAGAGGAATAAGGGGAGGAGATGAGAGGGGGAGGAGCCTGGCCATAGGAGCTTACACTCTAGAGGGATAAGGGGAGGAGATGAGAGGGGGAGGAGCCTGGCCATAGGAGCTTACACTCTAGAGGGATAAGGGGAGGAGATGAGAGGGGGAGGAGCCTGGCCATAGGAGCTTACAATCTAGAGGAATAAGTAGAGGAGATGATAGGGGGAGGAGCCTGGCCATAGGAGCTTACACTCTAGAGGGATAAGGGGAGGAGATGAGAGGGGGAGGAGCCTGGCCATAGGAGCTTACACTCTAGAGGGATAAGGGGAGGAGATGAGAGGGGGAGGAGCCTGGCCATAGGAGCTTACACTCTAGAGGAATAAGGAGAGGAGATGATAGGGGGAGGAGCCTGGCCATAGGAGCTTACACTCTAGAGGAATTAGGGGAGGAGATAAGAGGGGGAGGAGCCTGGCCATAGGAGCTTACACTCTACAGGAATAAGGGAAGGAGATGACATTCTAATACCTAATCTGCATATTGCAGCCTGGCCACGCCCCTTTTAGGGCACTTGCTGTTGTCATTGTCCCCGGGCGACCCAGTGGGAGCAGATGGGCGGCTCCATGTTGGACGGGTCGGGCAGGGGAAGGGTTAACGCGCTGCACAGCTCGGCGCACACTTAATCAATTGCCATGTAATTAACTTCCTAGAAAGATCCGGAGCCGCTATTTAATATCCTGAGGAAATCATTAACTCCGCTACATATTGCTAATAATACCCCCAACCTATGACATCATCGCTGTGACACCATCACCGGACCCGAGACACCCCCCCCCCCCCCCCCCCCGGCTGCCCAAATACAGGTCTGTGACCAAACCCCGGAATCTGTATTACCAACCCAACTGGGGGGTCACCCCACCCCTGACCCACCACCCAATCATCACTGCTTCCCACCTGCCCAGAGCACCCACTACTGATCCCCACCCCTGACCCACCAACCAGGCCAACCGACCCAACCAAAGCACCCACTACTGACCCACCACCCAATCATCCCCACTTCCCACCCACCCAGAGCACCCACTACTGATCCCCACCCCTGACCCATCACCCAATCATCACTGCTTCCCACCCACCCAGAGCACCACTACTGATCCCAACCCCTGACCCACCACCCAATCATCCCTGCTCCCCACCCACCCAGACCACCCACTACTGATCCCAACCCCTGACCCACCACCCAATCATCTCCGCTTCCCACCCACCCAGAGCACCCACTACTGATCCCAACCCCTGACCCGCCACCCAATCATCCCCGCTTCCCACCCACCCAGAGCACCCACTATTCATCCCAACCCCTGACCCGCCACCCAATCATCTCCGCTTCCCACCCACCCAGAGCACCCACTATTCATCCCAACCCCTGACCCGCCACCCAATCATCTCCGCTTCCCACCCACCCAGAGCACCCACTATTCATCCCAACCCCTGACCCACCACCCAATCATCTCCGCTTCCCACCCACCCAGAGCACCCACTATTCATCCCAACCCCTGACCCGCCACCCAATCATCTCCGCTTCCCACCCACCCAGAGCACCCACTACTGATCCCAACCCCTGACCCACCACCCAATCATCCGCGCTTCTCACCCACCCAGAGCACCCACTACTGATCCACACCCCTGACCCACCACCCAATCATATCCACTCCCCACCCACCCAGAGCACCCACTACTGATCCCAACCCCTGACCCACCACCCAATCATCCGCGCTTCCCACCCACCCAGAGCACCCACTACTGATCCCAACCCCTGACCCACCACCCAATCATCCCCGCTTCCCACCCACCCAGAGCACCCACTACTGATCCCAACCCCTGACCCACCACCCAATCATATCCACTCCCCACCCACCCAGAGCACCCACTACTGATCCCAACCCCTGACCCTCCACCCAATCATATCCACTCCCCACCCACCCAGAGCACCCACTACTGATCCACACCCCTGACCCACCACCCAATCATCCCTGCTCCCCACCCACCCAGAGCACCCACTACTGATCCACACCCCTGACCCACCACCCAATCATCCCCGCTCCCCACCCACCCAGACCACCCACTACTGATCCCAACCCCTGACCCACCACCCAATCATCCCCGCTACCCACCCGCCCAGAGCACCCACTACTGATCCCAACCCCTGACCCACCACCCAATCATCCCCGCTCCCCACCCACCCAGAGCACCCACTACTGATCCACACCCCTGACCCACCACCCAATCATCCCCGCTTCCCACCCACCCAGAGCACCCACTACTGATCCCAACCCCTGACCCACCACCCAATCATCCCCGCTCCCCACCCACCCAGAGCACCCACTACTGATCCACACCCCTGACCCACCACCCAATCATCCCCGCTTCCCACCCACCCAGAGCACCCACTACTGATCCCAACCCCTGACCCGCCACCCAATCATCTCCGCTTCCCACTCACCCAGAGCACCCACTACTGATCCCAACCCCTGACCCACCACCCAATCATCCGCGCTTCTCACCCACCCAGAGCACCCACTACTGATCCCAACCCCTGACCCACCACCCAATCATATCCACTCCCCACCCACCCAGAGCACCCACTACTGATCCCAACCCCTGACCCACCACCCAATCATCCGCGCTTCCCACCCACCCAGAGCACCCACTACTGATCCCAACCCCTGACCCACCACCCAATCATCCCCGCTTCCCACCCACCCAGAGCACCCACTACTGATCCCAACCCCTGACCCACCACCCAATCATATCCACTCCCCACCCACCCAGAGCACCCACTACTGATCCCAACCCCTGACCCTCCACCCAATCATCCCTGCTCCCCACCCACCCAGAGCACCCACTACTGATCCACACCCCTGACCCACCACCCAATCATCCGCGCTTCCCACCCACCCAGAGCACCCACTACTGATCCCAACCCCTGACCCTCCACCCAATCATCCCCGCTACCCACCCGCCCAGAGCACCCACTACTGATCCCAACCCCTGACCCACCACCCAATCATCCCCGCTCCCCACCCACCCAGAGCACCCACTACTGATCCACACTCCTGACCCACCACCCAATCATCCCCGCTTCCCACCCACCCAGAGCACCCACTACTGATCCCAACCCCTGACCCACCACCCAATCATCCCCGCTCCCCACCCACCCAGACCACCCACTACTGATCCCAACCCCTGACCCACCACCCAATCATCCCCGCTTCCCACCCACCCAGAGCACCCACTACTGATCCACACCCCTGACCCACCACCCAATCATCCCCGCTCCCCACCCACCCAGAGCACCCACTAATGACCCCAACCCCTGACCCACCACCCAATCATCCCCGCTCCCCACCCACCCAGAGCACCCACTAATGACCCCAACCCCTGACCCACCACCCAATCATCCCCGCTTCCCACCCACCCAGAGCACCCACTACTGATCCCAACCCCTGACCCACCACCCAATCATCCCCGCTTCCCACCCACCCAGAGCACCCACTACTGATCCCCACCCCTGACCCACCACCCAATCATCCCCGCTTCCCACCCACCCAGAGCACCCACTACTGATCCCCACCCCTGACCCACCACCCAATCATCCCCGCTTCCCACCCACCCAGAGCACCCACTACTGATCCCCACCCCTGACCCACCACCCAATCATCCCCGCTACCCACCCACCCAGAGCACCACTACTCATCCCAACCCTGACCCACCACCCAATCATCCCCGCTCCCCACCCACCCAGAGCACCCACTACTGATCCACACCCCTGACCCACCACCCAATCATCCCCGCTTCCCACCCACCCAGAGCACCCACTACTGATCCCAACCCCTGACCCACCACCCAATCATCCCCGCTTCCCACCCACCCAGAGCACCCACTACTGATCCACACCCCTGACCCACCACCCAATCATCCCCGCTTCCCACCCACCCAGAGCACCCACTACTGATCCACACCCCTGACCCACCACCCAATCATCCCCGCTTCCCACCCACCCAGAGCACCCACTACTGATCCACACCCCTGACCCACCACCCAATCATCCCCGCTCCCCACCCACCCAGACCACCCACTACTGATCCCAACCCCTGACCCACCACCCAATCATCCCCGCTTCCCACCCACCCAGAGCACCCACTACTGATCCCAACCCCTGACCCACCACCCAATCATCCCCGCTTCCCACCCACCCAGAGCACCCACTACTGATCCACACCCCTGACCCACCACCCAATCATCCCCGCTCCCCACCCACCCAGAGCACCCACTAATGACCCCAACCCCTGACCCACCACCCAATCATCCCCGCTCCCCACCCACCCAGAGCACCCACTAATGACCCCAACCCCTGACCCACCACCCAATCATCCCCGCTTCCCACCCACCCAGAGCACCCACTACTGATCCCCACCCCTGACCCACCACCCAATCATCCCCGCTTCCCACCCACCCAGAGCACCCACTACTGATCCCAACCCCTGACCCACCACCCAGCCTTGCCTACATTATGTTCCTCTTTCCATTGTATGACCCCTTACTCCTCTGTATTACCTTCTCTCTCCTCTCTATCTCCCCCTGTCTCCTCTGTGTCATACCCTCTTTCCTCCACTAGAGGTGGACTAGGCCAATATTCAGCCTGAACATTTACTGGTCTCCATCCACCCCATTACCCCCCCCCCCCGAAGTATTGTCGGGGCAATGATGGGCTGGGTTGGGTATGGCTCCCATAGACGTGATGCAGAGGCTATTGTTAGCTTGGGGGAGGGGGGTGGAATATGGAGTACATGGCAGCAGCCCCGCCGGCCCCAAATCAGTGCGGGCCCACTGGGAATTCTCCCAAGTGTCCCTATGGCCAGTCTGCCCCTGCCCCCACTCTTATTTATATCACCCCCTTACTTCTCTGTATCACCCCGTCTCCTCTGTATCCCCCCAGGTCTCTCTGTATCACCCCCTTACTTCTCTGTATCACCCCCCCCGGGTCTCTCTGTATTACCCCAGGTCTCTCTGTATCCCCCCCCCCCCCCGGGTCTCTCTGTATTACCCCGGGTCTCTCTGTATCCCCCCCCCCCCGGGTCTCTCTGTATTACCCCAGGTCTCTCTGTATCCCCCCCCCCCCCCGGGTGTCTCTGTATTACCCCAGGTCTCTCTGTATCCCCCCCTTACTTCTCTGTATCACCCCCCCGGGTCTCTCTGTATCCCCCCCTTACTTCTCTGTATCACCCCCCCCCCCCGGGTCTCCCTGTATTACCCCCCCCCGGGTCTCTCTGTATCCCCCCCCCGGGTCTCTATGTATCCCCCCCCCCCGGGTCTCTCTGTATCCCCCCCCCGGGTCTCTCTGTATTACCCCGGGTCTCTCTGTATCACCCCCCCCGGGTCTCTCTGTAACCCCCCCCCCCCCGGGTCTCTCTGTATCCCCCCCCCCGGGTCTCTCTGTATTACCCCGGGTCTCTCTGTATCACCCCCCCCGGGTCTCTCTGTAACCCCCCCCCCGGGTCTCTCTGTATCCCCCCCCCGGGTCTCTCTGTATTACCCCGGGTCTCTCTGTATCACCCCCCCCGGGTCTCTCTGTAACCCCCCCCCGGGTCTCTCTGTATCCCCCCCCCGGGTCTCTCTGTATTACCCCGGGTCTCTCTGTATCACCCCCCCCGGGTCTCTCTGTAACCCCCCCCCCGGGTCTCTCTGTATCCCCCCCCCGGGTCTCTCTGTATTACCCCGGGTCTCTCTGTATCACCCCCCCCCGGGTCTCTCTGTAACCCCCCCCCCGGGTCTCTCTGTATCCCCCCTTACTTCTCTGTATCACTGCAGCAGCGGGTGCCCTGTCATGCCCTGGCTGTGGGCCCCGGTGCAGTTCACTTCCAGGTAGTAGTGAGTGTTATGGAGAGGCCAGCGGGCGGCTGAGTGAATTATCTGCCTGTTTATGGAGACGCGATGTACGGCAGCAGATTAAATCCTCATTTCCCGGAGGCGGAGGGCGCACGGCTCATTACCTCCCTCTGAACAACGGCCATAAATCCCAGTGATGGCCGAACCCGCTCACCCCGAACGACCAGGCCATCAACCGCTCTGATGATTCCCTACTGCCCATCTGTATCCCATGACATCACCCCTAGCAACAGACATCCATCATATACTGACTGCTGTCGCCATGGGTTACCAGACCCCGTATCCCAACACCTTCCGGACCCCCAATGCTCCATATCATCCCCCTCTGATCCGCTTCATCCCCATCTCTCATGTATCTCCTCTCTCTCTCCTCTGTATCTCCCCCCCAGTGTCTCATCTGCATCTCCGCTTCTGTGTCTCCCCCTCTGTCTGTCTCTCCTCCGCGTCTCCCCCTCTGTCTGTCTCTCCTCTGTGTCTCCCCCTCTTTCTGTCTCTCCTCCGCGTCTCCCCCTCTGTCTGTCTCTCCTCCGCGTCTCCCCCTCTGTCTGTCTCTCCTCTGTGTCTCCCCCTCTGTCTGTCTCTCCTCCGCGTCTCCCCCTCTGTCTGTCTCTCCTCCACGTCTCCCCCTCTGTCTGTCTCTCCTCCACGTCTCCCCCTCTGTCTGTCTCTCCTCCACGTCTCCCCCTCTGTCTGTCTCTCCTCCACGTCTCCCCCTCTGTCTGTCTCCCCCTCTGTCTGTCTCCCCCTCTGTCTGTCTCTCCTCTGTGTCTCCCCCTCTGTCTGTCTCTCCTCTGTGTCTCCCCCTCTGTCTGTCTCTCCTCCGCGTCTCCCCCTCTGTCTGTCTCTCCTCCACGTCTCCCCCTCTGTCTGTCTCCCCCTCTGTCTGTCTCCCCCTCTGTCTGTCTCTCCTCTGTGTCTCCCCCCTCTGTCTGTCTCTCCTCCGCGTCTCCCCCTCTGTCTGTCTCTCCTCCGCGTCTCCCCCTCTGTCTGTCTCTCCTCCACGTCTCCCCCTCTGTCTGTCTCTCCTCCACGTCTCCCCCTCTGTCTGTCTCTCCTCCACGTCTCCCCCTCTGTCTGTCTCCCCCTCTGTCTGTCTCCCCCTCTGTCTGTCTCTCCTCTGTGTCTCCCCCTCTGTCTGTCTCTCCTCTGTGTCTCCCCCTCTGTCTGTCTCTCCTCCGCGTCTCCCCCTCTGTCTGTCTCTCCTCCACGTCTCCCCCTCTGTCTGTCTCTCCTCTGTCTGTCTCTCCTCCGCGTCTCCCCCTCTGTCTGTCTCTCCTCCGCGTCTCCCCCTCTGTCTGTCTCGCCTCCACGTCTCCCCCTCTGTCTGTCTCTCCTCCACGTCTCCCCCTCTGTCTGTCTCCCCCTCTGTCTGTCTCCCCCTTTGTCTGTCTCTCCTCTGTGTCTCCCCCTATGTCTGTCTCTCCTCTGTGTCTCCCCCTCTGTCTGTCTCTCCTCCGCGTCTCCCCCTCTGTCTGTCTCCCCCTCTGTCTGTCTCTCCTCTGTGTCTCCCCCTCTGTCTGTCTCTCCTCCGCGTCTCCCCCTCTGTCTGTCTCTCCTCTGTGTCTCCCCCCCCCCCGTGTCTCCTCTGTCTCCCCCTCTGTCTGTCTCTACTCCTCGTCTCCCCCTCTGTCTGTCTCTCCTCCTCTGTCTCCCCCTCTGTCTGTCTCTCCTATGTGTCCCCCCCCGTGTCTCCTCTGTCTCCCCCTCTGTCTGTCTCTCCTCTGTGTCTCCCCCCCCGTGTCTCCTCTGTCTCCCCCTCTGTCTGTCTCTACTCCTCGTCTCCCCCTCTGTCTGTCTCTCCTATGTGTCCCCCCCCCGTGTCTCCTCTGTCTCCCCCTCTGTCTGTCTCTCCTCCTCTGTCTCCCCCTCTGTCTGTCTCTCCTATGTGTCCCCCCCCCGTGTCTCCTCTGTCTCCCCCTCTGTCTGTCTCTCCTCCTCTGTCTCCCCCTCTGTCTGTCTCTCCTCTGTGTCTCCCCCTCTGTCTGTCTCTCCTCCGCGTCTCCCCCTCTGTCTGTCTCTCCTCTGCGTCTCCCCCTCTGTCTGTCTCTCCTCTGTGTCTCCCCCTCTGTCTGTCTCTACTCCTCGTCTCCCCCTCTGTCTGTCTCTCCTCTGTGTCCCCCCCCGTGTGTCCTCTGTCTCCCCCCTCTGTCTGTCTCTCCTCCTCTGTCTCCCCCTCTGTCTGTCTCTCCTCTGTGTCTCCCCCTCTGTCTGTCTCTCCTCCTCGTCTCCCCCTCTGTCTGTCTCTCCTCTGTGTCTTCCCCCCCCCCGTGTGTCCTCTGTCTCCCCCTCTGTCTGTCTCTACTCCTCGTCTCCCCCTCTGTCTGTCTCTCCTCCTCTGTCTCCCCCTCTGTCTGTCTCTCCTCTGTGTCTCCCCCCCCGTGTCTCCTCTGTCTCCCCCTCTGTCTGTCTCTAATCCTCTGTCTCCCCCTCTGTCTGTCTCTCCTATGTGTCCCCCCCCGTGTCTCCTCTGTCTCCCCCTCTGTCTGTCTCTCCTCTGTGTCCCCCCCGTGTCTCCTCTGTCTCCCCCTCTGTCTGTCTCTCCTCTGTGTCCCCCCCCCGTGTCTCCTCTGTCTCCCCCTCTGTCTGCCTCTCCTCCTCTGTCTCCCCCTCTGTCTGTCTCTCCTCTGTGTCTCCCCCTCTGTCTGTCTCTCCTCTGTGTCTCCCCCTCTGTCTGTCTCTCCTCTGTGTCTCCCCCCCCCCGTGTCTCCTCTGTCTCCCCCTCTGTCTGTCTCTACTCCTCTGTCTCCCCCTCTGTCTGTCTCTCCTCTGTGTCCCCCCCCCCCGTGTCTCCTCTGTCTCCCCCTCTGTCTGTCTCTCCTCTGTGTCCCCCCCTCTGTCTGTCTCTCCTCTGTGTCTCCCCCTCTGTCTGTCTCTCCTCTGTGTCTCCCCCCCGTGTCTCCTCTGTCTCCCCCTCTGTCTGTCTCTAATCCTCTGTCTCCCCCTCTGTCTGTCTCTCCTATGTGTCCCCCCCCGTGTCTCCTCTGTCTCCCCCTCTGTCTGTCTCTCCTCTGTGTCCCCCCCCCCCGTGTCTCCTCTGTCTCCCCCTCTGTCTGTCTCTCCTCTGTGTCCCCCCCTCTGTCTGTCTCTCCTCTGTGTCTCCCCCTCTGTCTGTCTCTCCTCTGTGTCTCCCCCTCTGTCTGTCTCTCCTCCTCTGTCTCCCCCTCTGTCTGTCTCTCCTCTGTGTCTCCCCCTCTGTCTGTCTCTCCTCTGTGTCTCCCCCCCCCCCGTGTCTCCTCTGTCTCCCCCTCTGTCTCTCCTCCTCCACCATAGAGGGTCACAGGCCACAGGAGGGAAGTTGTAGGTGAGACACGGCACTTGGTGGAGTGTCTCTTTTTAGTAACCATGGTGCCTATGGGCCGGGTACAGGGTCAGGAGGAAGAAGGGTAACAAGGGGTTAATGGCCCCTGCGCTGCACCCACTTCCTCTACCCGGTGCCAAGTCATCCAATGGCGACTAACGACTGATCTTAGCAGAGAGCCAATCAGCCGGAGCGGAAAATAACACCTCTGACACAGCCGCCAGAGGGACAAGAGGGACGAGAGGGATCAGCGCCGCAGCCTAATATTTACAGGAGACATTCCTTCCACTGCCCGGCTGCCAGGGGATCGAGTGCCATCCGCACAATAACGGGGGAGGGTCAGCAACAGAGATACAGGGACTCCAATAAAGGGGAAGGGTTGGCAACAGAGATACAGGGACTTCAATAAAGGGGAAGGGTTGGCAACAGAGATACAGGGACCCCAATAAAGGGAGAAGGGCCGGCAACAGAGACGCAGAGACCCCAATAACAGGGAAGAGCCGGCAACAGAGATACAGGGACCCCAATAAAGGGAGAAGGGCCGGCAACAGAGATGCAGCCTAATATTTACATGAGACATTCCTTCCACTGCCCGGCTGCCAGGAGATCGAGCGCCATCCACACAATAACGGGGAAGGGTCAGCAACAGAGATACAGGGACCCCAATAAACGGGGCTCCAGCATCTTACCCACAAAGGAAGAGGCTTTACATATTGCCAGCAGGGCAGTACCTTCTCCTGGCCTGCAGGGGGCGCTGCTGCAACAGCCACTGACCAGCCGCCTGCTCTCACCCATCACGACCAATGAAACGACTCCCAGGCGTCCTTCTCACATTAGGGCCAATTCATCGCCGTTCTAATTTGAATTCTCGCACTGCATTGTGGGAGAGTGCGCAGTTTTGTATTTTTGTGATATTATTGCATTATTATTATTATTATTGTGATATTAAATTGCATTTTGGGATATTTTTTGGGATATTTCTGCTGTTTTGCATTTTTGTGACTATTGTATTATTATTATTATTATTATTATTGTTATGATATTAAATTGCATTTTGTGATAGATTTTGTGATATTTCAGCTGTTTTGCATTTTTGTGATTATTGTATTACTATTATTATTATTATTATTATTATTATTGTTATGATATTAAATTGCATTTTGGGATATATTTTGTGATATTTCAGCTGTTTTGCATTTTTGTGACTATTGTATTATTATTATTATTATTATTATTATTATTATTATTATTATTATTATTATTGTTATGATATTAAATTGCATTTTGGGATATATTTTGTGATATTTCAGCCGTTTTGCATTTTTGTGACTATTGTATTATTATTATTATTATTATTATTATTATTATTATTATTATTATGATATTAAATTGCATTTTGTGATAGATTTTGTGATATTTCAGCCGTTTTGCATTTTTGTGAATCAGCAGTGTTGCGATTTGTTTTTCGCGTCCTGAGTTCTGATATTGGCCAAGGCATTTGCATAAAACAACGCAATCCGCACGCCAGCGCATTGATTCAGCGCTCTCACCTGACCTTTCTCATGCAAGAAACAGTCACCGGGGGGATGCGGGAATTGCTCGCCATCGTTTCCTTGGCGAGTGCGGCCTTTTGTCATGCAAAACTCGGCACACGCGTCATGCATGTTGTGCAAACTCTTTCGCATGCACTGATTGGTTGGCAGCTACGGAGCAAATAACAATTCATATGACAACGTAATATACTGTGACACGTATTGCATGCAACGACGCTACTTACCCCAACACGCGCCTACATGCAAACGCGCATCTGTGTATATTGTTCTGTTTCGGGCAGGCTGATTCATCACTAACGCCAGGTAGCGACAGATGAGCGTCTGTAGCGGCATTTTCAGAGCGCCCGCTAGTAGTCACAGTGCTCGGCCGTGGGTCGCTAGTTTATAGCGACTCAGTCGCTGTTCAGTAATGATGAATACATTGTAATAACATTGTAACATGACACTTTAATGGCAGAGCTGTGATGTCATTTCTGAGGAAATATATAAAACATGAAAAATGTGTCCAAAAACAGCTTTTTCAATGTCAGGAGAGGTCACAGAATTATTTGGAATTTTTGGGAAAAATAAAAAAAACAAAAACCCTGTTTAAAGAGAATAAAGGATCGTCCATTGAAATGTATGGGAGCGACAGGTAGCGAGAGGTCATACCTGGCGCTGTGCAAGGCTGAACGCCGGCGCTGTTCACTGAGGCTACATGGCGCTATCCCAGTCGCTAAACAGATTCTGCTTGATAAATGTGTAATTGCTGCCGTGTCCGGCGTTCACCTGTCGCTACCTGTCGCTACCTCTCATTAACCAGCCGCTACCTGACGCTATCCCTTCATAAATAAAGGCCTTAATCTAAATTAAGATTTCAAAATCCAAAATGTAGGACACTCCTCATGCTAAAGAGACGCTACTGCCAGTGTGGGCATACATTAGCCGGGCACATGCGGGGAGGTGGGCATACATTAGCCGGGGAAAAAATGCCGGGGCATACATTAGCCAGGCATATGCAGGAGGTGGGCATACATTAGCCGGGCACATGCCGGGGGGCATACATTAGCCGGGCACATGTCGGGGGGCATACATTAGCCGGGCACATGCCGGGGGGCATACATTAGCCGGGCACATGTCGGGGGCATACATTAGCCGGGCACATGTCGGGGGCATACATTAGCCGGGCACATGTCGGGGGGCATACATTAGCCGGGCACATGCCGGGGGGCATACATTAGCCGGGCACATGCCGGGGGGCATACATTAGCCAGGCACATGCCGGGGGGCATACATTAGCCGGGCACATGCCGGGGGGCATACATTAGCCGGGCACATGCCGGGGGGCATACATTAGCCGGGCACATGCCGGGGGGCATACATTAGCTGGGCACATGCCGGGGGGCATACATTAGCTGGGCACATGCTGGGGGGCATACATTAGCTGGGCACATGTCGGGGGGCATACATTAGCCGGGCACATGTCGGGGGGCATACATTAGCTGGGCACATGTCGGGGGGCATGCATTAGCTGGGCACATGCCGGGGGGGCATACATTAGCTGGGCACATGTCGGGGGGCATACATTAGCTGGGCACATGTCGGGGGGCATACATTAGCTGGGCACATGCCGGGGGGCATACATTAGCTGGGCACATGCCGGGGGGCATACATTAGCCGGGCACATGCCGGGGGGCATACATTAGCTGGGCACATGCCGGGGGCATACATTAGCTGGGCACATGCCGGGGGGCATACATTAGCTGGGCACATGCCGGGGGGCATGCATTAGCTGGGCACATGCCGGGGGGCATACATTAGCCGGGCATATGCCGGGGGGCATACATTAGCTGGGCACATTCCGGGGGGCATACATTAGCTGGGCACATGCCGGGGGGCATACATTAGCTGGGCACATGCCGGGGGGCATACATTAGCCGGGCATATGCCGGGGGGCATACATTAGCCAGGCACATGCCGGGGGGCATACATTAGCCAGGCACATGCCGGGGGGCATACATTAGCCAGGCACATGCCGGGGGGCATACATTAGCCGGGCACATGCCGGGGGGCATACATTAGCCGGGCACATGTCGGGGGGCATACATTAGCCGGGCACATGCCGGGGGGCATACATTAGCCAGGCACATGCCGGGGGGCATACATTAGCCAGGCACATGCCGGGGGGCATACATTAGCCGGGCACATGCCGGGGGGCATACATTAGCCGGGCACATGTCGGGGGGCATACATTAGCCGGGCACATGCCGGGGGGCATACATTAGCCGGGCACATGTCGGGGGCATACATTAGCAGGGCACATGTCGGGGGCATACATTAGCCGGGCACATGTCGGGGGGCATACATTAGCCGGGCACATGCCGGGGGCATACATTAGCCGGGCACATGCCGGGGGGCATACATTAGCCGGGCACATGCCGGGGGGCATACATTAGCCGGGCACATGCCGGGGGGCATACATTAGCCGGGCACATGCCGGGGGGCATACATTAGCCGGGCACATGCCGGGGGGCATACATTAGCCGGGCACATGCCGGGGGGCATACATTAGCTGGGCACATGCCGGGGGGCATACATTAGCTGGGCACATGCTGGGGGGCATACATTAGCTGGGCACATGCTGGGGGGCATACATTAGCCGGGCACATGTCGGGGGGCATACATTAGCCGGGCACATGTCGGGGGGCATACATTAGCTGGGCACATGTCGGGGGGCATGCATTAGCTGGGCACATGCCGGGGGGGCATACATTAGCTGGGCACATGTCGGGGGGCATACATTAGCTGGGCACATGTCGGGGGGCATACATTAGCTGGGCACATGCCGGGGGCATACATTAGCTGGGCACATGCCGGGGGGCATACATTAGCCGGGCACATGCCGGGGGGCATACATTAGCTGGGCACATGCCGGGGGGCATACATTAGCTGGGCACATGCCGGGGGGCATGCATTAGCTGGGCACATGCCGGGGGGCATACATTAGCCGGGCATATGCCGGGGGGCATACATTAGCTGGGCACATGCCGGGGGGCATACATTAGCTGGGCACATGCCGGGGGGCATACATTAGCCGGGCACATGCCGGGGGGCATACATTAGCCGGGCACATGCCGGGGGCATACATTAGCTGGGCACATGCCGGGGGGCATACATTAGCTGGGCACATGCCGGGGGGCATACATTAGCTGGGCACATGCCGGGGGGCATACATTAGCTGGGCACATGCCGGGGGGCATGCATTAGCTGGGCACATGCCGGGGGGCATACATTAGCAGGGCATATGCCGGGGGGCATACATTAGCTGGGCACATGCCGGGGGGCATACATTAGCTGGGCACATGCCGGGGGTCATGCATTAGCTGGGCACATGCCGGGGGCATACATTAGCCGGGCACATGCCGGGGGGCATACATTAGCCGGGCATATGCCGGGGGGGCATACATTAGCCAGGCACATGCCGGGGGGCATACATTAGCCAGGCACATGCCGGGGGGCATACATTAGCCAGGCACATGCCGGGGGGCATACATTAGCCAGGCACATGCCGGGGGGCATACATTAGCCGGGCACATGCCGGGGGGCATACATTAGCCGGGCACATGCCGGGGGGCATACATTAGCCGGGCACATGCCGGGGGGCATACATTAGCTGGGCACATGTCGGGGGGCATACATTAGCTGGGCACATGTCGGGGGGCATACATTAGCTGGGCACATGTCGGGGGGCATACATTAGCTGGGCACATGTCGGGGGGCATACATTAGCTGGGCACATGTCGGGGGGGCATACATTAGCCGGGCACATGCCGGGGGGCATACATTAGCTGGGCACATGTCGGGGGGCATGCATTAGCTGGGCACATGCCGGGGGGCATACATTAGCTGGGCACATGTCGGGGGGCATACATTAGCCGGGCACATGCCGGGGGGCATACATTAGCCGGGCATATGCCGGGGGGGCATACATTAGCCGGGCACATGCCGGGGGGCATACATTAGCCGGGCACATGCCGGGGGGGCATACATTAGCTGGGCACATGCCGGGGGGCATACATTAGCCGGGCACATGCCGGGGGGCATACATTAGCCGGGCACATGTCGGGGGGCATACATTAGCCGGGCACATGCCGGGGGGCATACATTAGCCGGGCATATGCCGGGGGGCATACATTAGCCGGGCACATGCCGGGGGGCATACATTAGCCGGGCACATGCCGGGGGGCATACATTAGCTGGGCACATGCCGGGGGGCATACATTAGCTGGGCACATGCCGGGGGGCATACATTAGCCGGGCACATGCCGGGGGGCATACATTAGCTGGGCACATGCCGGGGGCATACATTAGCTGGGCACATGCCGGGGGGCATACATTAGCTGGGCACATGCCGGGGGTCATGCATTAGCTGGGCACATGCCGGGGGGCATACATTAGCCGGGCACATGCCGGGGGGCATACATTAGCCGGGCACATGCCGGGGGGCATACATTAGCCAGGCACATGCCGGGGGGCATACATTAGCCAGGCACATGCCGGGGGGCATACATTAGCCAGGCACATGCCGGGGGGCATACATTAGCCGGGCACATGCCGGGGGGCATACATTAGCCGGGCACATGCCGGGGGGCATACATTAGCCGGGCACATGCCGGGGGGCATACATTAGCAGGGCACATGCCGGGGGGCATACATTAGCTGGGCACATGCTGGGGGGCATACATTAGCTGGGCACATGTCGGGGGATACATTAGCCGGGCACATGCCGGGGGGCATACATTAGCTGGGCACATGCTGGGGGGCATACATTAGCTGGGCACATGTCGGGGGATACATTAGCTGGGCACATGCCGGGGGGCATACATTAGCCGGGCACATGCCGGGGGGCATACATTAGCCGGCTCCCCATTGTCAACAAGCAGAGCTGTTTGCCAGATCATTTGAGCGGGCATCTCTGATTGGACAAGAGGGGGAAGGTGAGTGTTTATCGCACCCTGGGGAGCTTCACATTCAGGATGCCCACCAGGGAAAGCCAGCAGCCGGCCCTGGAAATTTTAGGATTCCAGGCTGACCACTGCTGGGTTTAACTGTCACTTATTTTCAAGTGATCGTCCCTTTATATAGGATCAATAGATCAATAAACAGAACAATATACACAGACGTGCGTTTGCATGTAGGCGCGTGTTTGGGTAAGTAGTATTGTTAACCATGCAGCTAACATTAGCAGTGGCGGTGTTAACGTGGGTCGAATGGAGTCAGCGCCTTCCCTGCAATTCTCCTCGCATTGATATTTTTATCCTCGGGGTCTCCCGGGCGCTCGTTACAGCTCAGCGATTACTATCCAGCTGACACTGGGAAAGGAGTCATGTGACTGCTTCTATGTACAGCGCTGTGGTATACAGTATGTCAGCGCTATATAATGTATAATAACAGTGTATGAGTGTGGAGGAGACATTAGAGTGTGAGCTCTGAGGGACAGGAGGTCATGTGACTGCTTCTATGTACAGCACTGTGGTATATGTCAGCGCTATATAATGTATAATAACAGTGTATGAGTGTGGGGGAGACATTAGAGTGTGAGCTCTGAGGGACAGGAGGTCATGTGACTGCTTCTATGTACAGCGCTGTGGTATATGTCAGCGCTATATAATGTATAATAACAGTGTGTGAGTGTGGAGGAGACATTAGAGTGTGAGCTCTGAGGGACAGGAGGTCATGTGACTGCTTCTATGTACAGCGCTGTGGTATATGCCAGCGCTATATAATGTATAACAGTGTGTGAGTGTGGGGGAGACATTAGAGTGTGAGCTCTGAGGGACAGGAGGTCATGTGACTGCTTCTATGTACAGCGCTGTGGTATATGTCAGCGCTATATAATGTATAATAACAGTGTGTGAGTGTGGGGGGGACATTAGAGTGTGAGCTCTGAGGGACAGGAGGTCATGTGACTGCTTCTATGTACAGCGCTGTGGTATATGTCAGCGCTATATAATGTATAATAACAGTGTGTGAGTGTGGGGGAGACATTAGAGTGTGAGCTCTGAGGGACAGGAGGTCATGTGACTGCTTCTATGTACAGCGCTGTGGTATATGTCAGCGCTATATAATGTATAATAACAGTGTGTGAGTGTGGGGGGGACATTAGAGTGTGAGCTCTGAGGGACAGGAGGTCATGTGACTGCTTCTATGTACAGCGCTGTGGTATATGCCAGCGCTATATAATGTATAATAACAGTGTGTGAGTGTGGGGGAGACATTAGAGTGTGAGCTCTGAGGGACAGGAGGTCATGTGACTGCTTCTATGTACAGCGCTGTGGTATATTCCAGCGCTATATAATGTATAACAGTGTGTGAGTGTGGGGGAGACATTAGAGTGTGAGCTCTGAGGGACAGGAGGTCATGTGACTGCTTCTATGTACAGCGCTGTGGTATATGTCAGCGCTATATAATGTATAATAACAGTGTGTGAGTGTGGGGGGGACATTAGAGTGTGAGCTCTGAGGGACAGGAGGTCATGTGACTGCTTCTATGTACAGCGCTGTGGTATATGCCAGCGCTATATAATGTATAACAGTGTGTGAGTGTGGGGGAGACATTAGAGTGTGAGCTCTGAGGGACAGGAGGTCATGTGACTGCTTCTATGTACAGCGCTGTGGTATATGTCAGCGCTATATAATGTATAATAACAGTGTGTGAGTGTGGGGGAGACATTAGAGTGTGAGCTCTGAGGGACAGGAGGTCATGTGACTGCTTCTATGTACAGCGCTGTGGTATATGTCAGCGCTATATAATGTATAATAACAGTGTGTGAGTGTGGGGGAGACATTAGAGTGTGAGCTCTGAGGGACAGGGGGTCAGTGGCCAT